>OX451216.1:62020468-62269178 GCA_949628195.1 Phasia obesa
AACAGGTCTTTAATTTAACATTGTAAATTAAAGGGTGTCCGAATAGGTGATGTTATTTGATCTGTGTGCCCCTATCTTTGAAACCGTTATAGATAGAGGCTTGAATGGTGTCCCCATACAAGACGGATGCTGGTGAAAATAACTTAACTTTTAAACAGTAATAGGGAGAGGCTTGACATTCAATAGTCTTTATTTTTCCCTCTAATTTTGGCGCATCTTTTATTTGGTTTAAATCTAATTCTTACAGATTACTTCTTACATTTTTAGTTTAGAATTGGTGCCCTTCTATCTGTTTTGAAGTCGGTTTTTTTTTTGCAAGAATTATTGTGGATGGTAATAGTGAAGACCACCGGGTATAGTTTAAATATAAAAATTGTCATATAAAATAATAATTTTAAAATTTTTTATTATTATTAGTCGAACTGTTTATGTATTACATACAATGAAATTTATAATCAAGCTTAAGTTCGTTTTTATTCTCTCTAAGAAAGAATTAATTAAATTACAAATTAGGTGATAATATTAAAGAAAAATTGGGAAAATTTAATTTTTAGACACCAGCACGAGTGGAATGCACATTTTCTAGACAGCCACGTCCGTCATCAGCACTACTTGTATCTAATCAACTTAGGGTAGTGTTTTAGTTGTAAGCATCATCTATTTAACCAACCAAACCCAGATAAAGGAATACGAGAAAACTTGTATTCATTTATCAATCGTCAGTTGGTGACAACGAAGTCTACCACTATCTTAAGCTTGCCTCTTGTTGAATATTTTTACTTTTAATATTTACCACCTTATATTTTGTTGTTCCTTCAGCTTACCTTCGGTTATCAATGAAAGTTACTTTTTGTTTATTTGTTTTACTTTCAACATTCGTTTTTAGTTAACTCTTTAATTAATTCTTTCTTAGAGAGAATAAAAACGAAATTAAGCCTGATTATAAATTTCATAAAATAATAATTTTGAAATATTCCTTTAGAAACTCATATTGACATAAAATCAATTTTTATTTTATTTCGATTATGATTATAATAACCTAAAAACATACAAACATTTTTCTTTTATTCCAGATATTTTATGGACAAATATAGCTTCGTGGGCGGTGCCCAAAGTAGATGACGTCAAAAAATTAAATTGTTAAAATAACAATATCACGTTGTGCAGTATTAGTAAATTAATAACATATCAGAACAATAAACAATGCTCTACAAAAAAACTCAAAGTCCTCCTTTCAAGCAAGTTAAAACTATATACAATTTTACAGTATAACAGAACAGAATATCTAAAAACTTCTACGGAAAGTAAAGACTAAAGATGCTTCAAGGAAGAGAAGGAAAGAAATCGTAATGATCCATTTTGGCTTGTAGAACTCTGGCATAATAATTGAGATGGTGCCATCCTTCTAACACAACCTAACGTAATCAGATGGAGCTGAAGTCTCTAAATTGCACGCAAAGAAAAATCATGGTTATTGTATGGTCACGCCAACCACACTATGTTCTCTGTAACAATAGATGTTTGCTGTGAACAAATTATAGTTATTTAGAACAATACTTTGGTCACGATAAACAAGTTTTTTGTTAACAGTTAATCATTCAATGGTTATACGCACCAAAAAAGCAACATGGTTGATTTGAACCATATTAAAATTCAAACCACAACCAAATTATTTTTAAGATTTAAAAATTATAAACATAATATATTATTATTAAACATAGTATGTTAAGTTTGACTAAAAATAAACAAATAATGTTTGGTTTTAAAAATACATATTTTGGTTTTGACATTTTTTCAGTTCAGAAATATGTGTATAAGCTATCGGTTCATCTAAAACCGTAAAAACATTACATACATATTTTTTTGTCAACAAATAAATTAGTTTTTTATTATAAATGATAGCTTTAAATTAATAATATCAAACACATAAAAAGGTAAGCAAAAAATATCAAAATATGTATGTAAGTCTAAATGGAAATATTCGTTTTTTGTTATTTATAAATATATTCATAGGTTGTCACATATAACCATTTACATGTTTCAAATTATATTATAGTATGTTTGTATTATAAACATAACTATGGTTGTATTTTACAATGTTATTTTTATGTTCCAACGACAACAATATTATTTTTATATATAACCATATAACTCAACCATAACATGTTGTTCTTAGATTATGGTTACCTCAACCATGTTTTTTCTTTACGTGTGGTTTCATAAAATTACAGCTTACACGCAAAGAAAAACCATGATTATGGTACCGTTACAAAAACGATATTTTGTTCTCTCTAACAATATATGGTTGCAATGAACATATTTTTGGTTTTAATATTATTTCGATTACGATAAATAACTCTTAGTTGAAATATCAACAAAAAATGCAACATGATTGGCTTTAACTATAAAATTTTTATTAAATTTCAAACAACAATCAAATTTTAAAATTGCTCTAAAATAATATAATATTGTTAAGTTTTTTTTTGTACGAAACGAAAGTACAACTAAAAATAAACAAATAATGTTCATTTTTAGGCATCGGATTTTACTGGTGTGTCTTAAAAAAAAATTTTTTAAATATTATACACATTTGTTTGTGAAAGTATGTATATATGTGCATACATATTTAATTATTATTTATGAAATGAAGTGATGAAGTGGAAATTTTCGAACATTTATTTATTAATATTTATTTATTATTTATTAATAAGTAATTGTGTATTTTATTATTAAGAATCTTTAAACAAAAGGTCCCATATGACATTAATCATAATCATTATTATAATATAATCAGTTATAATATTATAATCATTTAAGTTAACCATACAACGTTTATATTTTATAATAATATATTAATTTTTATTAAATTATGATCATTATTTATTATAGTAAATTTATACTTTTATAACAAATAACAAATTTATAACAAATTTTGCTTATTTTTCGATACTAGGGTTAACAGTAATATGGTTATAATCTATACATATAATAAAACAGTAACTAATTTCCTGTCTGTGTTCGCATCACATAACAACTACAGGATGGATTTTAACAAAATTTTGTGAGGAGGTACCTTAGTACCCTGATTCAAATATAAGATACTTTTTTTCCGTAAAAATATATTATTTCCAAGAGAATGTGGAGAAAAGCCGTGAAGGTACGCCGATTTTTTACCGCTTTTACTGCCAAATAGCAAATTGAATAAAATTTGTATTTGATTTGTATTTATACTTTGTGAAACTATATTGTTATTAAAATATTTTAAACGCTTTTACACAACTTTACATTAATTTTTAGAATTTTAGAATTTAATATAAATATTGGAATTTTACCCAGGGATGGGTACCTTTATATATAGTAAATAGAAAGAGTCTTAAAATTTGGTGTGGATTACTTTCAGGGCAAAATCGAACAAAATATTGTCAAGACGCCCACAAAGTGTGTGGGAACAGCTAGTACAACAATATAGTTATATTATTTAATAATATTATCGTTTTTCTACAACCATACATGTAATTTTAGTCATCGATTATGGTTACCTCAAACATGTTTTTTCTTCGCATGTAGTGACAACATTAATTTATAACTAAATAAAGAATTGCTTTATGACTTAAAATGAACGCTCAAAAAAAAAAAAAAATTAGAAAATCTAAATAATAAGAAAATGTAATAATAAGACAAAATATGATGTGTCAAAATTACTAGTCTTCAACATACTCAAAAGAATCGACCACAATGAATATTATTTTTAAATGCATATAAGACTTTAACAATAAATAAATGCAAATTGCGAATAAGTATTGCACATTAATGCATCATGAAGATTTTTTGGTAGTTTTCCTAGCCAGTTAGGTAATTTTGTGACCATTCTCGTATAAGGAACATTTTAAATAAAAAATAAGAGCATTTATCTTTCAGTATAATTATTTACCATTTAATTTCGGGTTCCTATTATTAATAACTTTTATTGCGTTTTTTTTTTCTCTCTTAAACTGAACAACTTTAAAAAGAATTGATTTCAAGCAACTCATTAAAAAGTATTTTGCATCATCTTTTTAAAATTCAAGAAAAGTATATTGCTTCGCATAAAGTTTTTTCACACCTTCTTTTTAATATCAAATCATTTTATGAATCACTGGTTTAGTCATTTATGTTTATTTACATATTTCCTTTAATTCTTTTGTATTTTTTTATTTGGCAGTTAGAGAGAACTTAAACATTTGACTCAATTTAAACTTTAACAAAAGGAGACCAATTTTGTTCAAACTTGTAAAATTTTCGAAACATTAAAACAAACCCATGAAAACACACGACTAAAAAGGTCAATCACCAGACCTACATAAAACAAAAGGTAAATATTAAAATAAAATTTTTATATAAATAATGACAATTTTTTTTACAAAATAAGAAAACATTGCAAAATTGTATGCCAAGTGTCATTGGCACAGCCAAATAAACAATAAAATAGAATCGGCTGTACAGCAACAAACAAACAAAAATGAATTGTAAATGTGCAACAATCCATAGCGCAATAATAGGATTTTACTTTTATTACAAATGTTGTATTTTATATAAAATTAGCTGAGCCCACGCGCGTTGTGTGCGTGCTGACAGTATTTGGTTCGATTTTGTTTTAAAGATAAAATCACACCAAATTTTAAAACTCTTACGTATTTACTTTATATAAGGGTACCCATCCCTGCAAAAATTTTTTTAATAACAATGTTACCTACAAACCTACACCCTTACTTGCTTGTTTTAGTCATAGTGTGGTTACATTCCAGCGTACTCGTCATAGTTTTTAAATAATAATATATTATGGTTATAAATACTATATCATTTTGGAATACTAATTAAACTTTGGTTGTGACCTGAAAATGATATAGTTCACATCAACTATGTTACATTTTTTGTTGTAGTAACCATTTAATGATCAAAAAGTAACATAAACTTGTTTGTCATGATCATAGGAATGATCAAAACAACTATAAGTTGTTCATCGAAATCATATATTATTACAGAGAACATAAGATGGTTCGTGTGACCATACTATTACCATACGCAAAGAAAAAACATGATTATTGTATGGTCGCGGCAAGCACACTAAATATAGTTATATTATAGTCATTTTAAAAAATACTTTGGTCACGATAAACAAGGTTATGTTAACAGTTAATTTTTCAATGGTTATACGTACCACAAAAACACATGCTTGATTTAAACCATATTAAAATTCAAACCACAAACAAATTTTTTTTGTATTTTTAAAAATAAAATTATATTTCTAACTATAATATATTATTATTAAACATAGTATGGTTAGTATGACCAAAAAAAAACAAATAATGTTTGGTTTTAAAAATTCATATTTTGGTTTTAGAATTTTTTCAGTTCGGAAATATGTGTGTAAGCTATCGATTCATCTAAAACCGAAAAAACATTAAATACACTTTTGTTGTCAACAAATAAACTTGTTTTTTGTTATAAAAAGGTAAGCAGAAAATATCAAAATATGTATGTAAGACTACATGGAAATATTCGTGTATTTGTTTTTATTATTTATAAACATATTCATACGTTGTCACATATATAACCATTTACATGTTTCACATTATTCTGTAGTATGTTTATATTATTAACATAATTATGGTTGTATTTTACAATGTTATTTTTATGTAAGACGATAATATGTTCCAATGACAAAAATATTATTATTATGGTTTAAAATAATATGGTGTGAATATAACCATATAATTCAACCATAATATGTTTCTCTTAGATTATGGTTATTTATTTTTATTATTATCGCGCAATCGTGTTTAAAATATTTCGCCTTCAAAAATAAAAGATTCCTTAAAGTATGCAGTACCCTTTAAAACAGTAATAAATATCGGCGTACTTTCACTGCCTTTTTCCACTTTCTCTTGGAAATAAGATATTTTTGCGGAAAAAAGTATCCTACATTGGAATCAGGATACTGGGGTACATCCTCACAAAATTTTGTTAAAATCCACCTAGTAGTTTGTGCGTGATGCGATTACAGACAGACAAGAAATTAGTTACTGTTTTATTATATGTATATATATAGATAATAACAAATGCCACCCAAAAAGAAACTCACTTCTGTCGGATCAACAACTTTAAGGTACTTGAAATCTAACCACTTGAACACTTTAGCATTTAAACGTTTTATTAATGTGTGTCTTTAACATATAAAAAATAAATGTCATTTTATTGCAGCAAATGTAATTTGTTCCATTTGCACCACACTCTTACTATATACACACACACACACGTACAGTAAATGCAGTCATATGAGATGCATTTAAATGATCTCAACACGTGAAGTGTAATTGTCATTCACTACTTGTTCACAGAAATATGATCATATGAGAGTATAATAATAAAAATTATACAAAAAAAATATATAAATGTAATAAAATAACCTGTCATTGAATGCCTTACAAATGTAGGCTGGTTGACCAATGGCTTTCAACAGGTCCGCAACAGCTTTGTTTTATTTAATTATTTCTACAGTTTCAAATTCATCCATTCATACGTCCATTTGTGAACACGATTACAAGTGGATTCAAATGACAACTAGATAATATTAAAAAATATACATTTATGTGCTTTAAATACCTTAATTGTTTTTTATTTCAACATACATTCTAATAGCTTTTTATTGAAATGAAATAAATATAATCAAAAGTTTTAAATTTCTGCCTACTAAGTTAGTAGACCGTCAAAGTTTGAAAGGTTGCAGAACATTTTCGGAACAGGGCCTTATTATAGTCTGTATAAAACTAAGGCTTATTTTCATAATTTGCTTGTAAATCTCGTTTTATAAATTATAATTTATAGCAACAGCGTCGCAAACACCAATCAATTTTTAGTAAATTTACGATTTTTAAAGTAGGACAGAATTCTGTCAGATTTTTGGTTGACTAAATTGTACGATTTTGTAGGATAGTGAAGCCTCGCCTTTGGTTGTGAAAATCATCCTAAGTAATTTCCCTATAGGTAGACCAATGATACATTTTTTTATTGTGGAGGGTTTACAAACTTTCACCCATGCTGACTGCATGCAAAAAAATTTTTGGAGTAATTTTACGCTTTTTTATAAATAGACTTTAGCATAATTCGTTTAATAGAATTTATGAATACTTAGCAATTTTTATCTCTTTTTGCCATAAAAGCAGTATTAGTTTGAAGCCAAAGTGAATTTCACGTACCTGAAAAAGAAAAGAAAAAAAATTATTAGAATATATCAAATTTAATAATTAAACTAAAAGCAAAATAAATTTTCAAATGTGTAGTAACAGATTTATTACAATTCAAATGAATAATTTTTGCTGAGATCCGATTACAAAAGTTAACATTTTAGAAAAAGTAAAGAACTACAAAATTTTGTTCGAAACCAACAAGGTGATAAAAGGTAAGGCACCAACAAAGTTTTATATTTCACTTAACTTATTTAGTTAGCTAAATTATGTTTGCGCTTGCAACTAACATAGTCCTACTTGAGCGATAAATGCTGAAATGAAGCGTGTCAGCAACAATTTTTATAGGCGAACAAAATTTCTGATGTTCGTTTTATTCTCTAAACCACAGATGAAAAGGGTATGCATAAGTTTGTTATTCTTTGTGTAATTTCTACAACATTCATTTTCGACCCCATAAAGTATATATATTCTGGATCCTTATACATAGAAAAGTTGATTCAGCGATGTCCGCTTGTCCGTGTTTGGGTAGTATTGTCATTTTCCAAGGCAATCCAGCCACATCAGACATTCATTTGGAGGCTGCTTGCAAAAAACCACGACCAGCTATGTTTTTTCATGTTATTACCATTTCTTTCGGCTTTAATAATTCTCTGTTGCTTTTCTTTGTCAAATAAATATTAGACCGTAATAGGTAGACCGCAAGAAGTGCATACAGATCTCGAGGGATCAATAAACCCTTGTGAGAGCCGATTTTGATTTTTTAAGTTTGGTAAGGTTCTTCTGCTTTGATTTGTTTTAAAGGCCTTTACAAAAAGCAATACATACACGCAAAGAAAAAACATGGGTATTGTATGGTCACGGCAACCACACTATGTTCTCTGTAACAATAGATGTTTGCTGTGAACAAATTATAGTTATTTAGGACAATACTTTGGTTACGATAAACAAGTTTTTTGTTAACAGTTAATCATTCAATGGTTATACGCACCAAAAAAGCAACATGGTTGATTTGTAACATATTAAAATTCAAACCACAACCAAATTATTTTTAATATTTAAAAATTATAAACATAATATATTATTATTAAACATAGTATGTTAAGTTTGACTAAAAATAAACAAGTAATGTTTGGTTTTAAAAATACATATTTTGGTTTTGACATTTTTTCAGTTCAGAAATATGTGTGTAAGCTATCGGTTCATCTAAAACCGTAAAAACATTAAATACCCATTTGATGTCAACAAGTAAATTTGTTTTTTATTATAAATGATAGTTTTAAATTAATAATATCAAACACATAAAAGGTAAGCAGAAAATATCAAAATATGTACATATGTAAGTCAAAATGGAAATATTCATGTATTTGTTTTTTTTTATTTATAAATATATTCATAGGTTGTCACATATAACCATTTACATGTTTCAAATTATATTATAGTATGTCTATATTATAAACATAACTATGGTTATATTTTACAATATTATTTTTATATTCCAACAACAATATTATATTCCAACAACAATATTATTTTTTATAAATAACCATATAACTCAACCATAACATGTTGTTCTTAGATTATGGTTACCTCAACCATGTTTTTTCTTTACGTGTATATAGGTAGCCAATAGACCTACAGATAAACAGGAGCAGCCCATTAGGGAGGGGGTCAATATGAGGAAATTTTTGTAATGATTTCTTTTTCTTAGGTCTGACAATTTGAACGCAATATAGAAAGTTCCTAATTCTTACAAAAAAAAATTACAAATAATTTAAAACAAAAATTTACAAAAAATTTTGCAAAAATATTTACAAAAAATTTTACAAAAAGTAAATAAATTTACAAAAAAATGTTAAAAAAATTTAAAAAAAAATTATTACAAAAAAGTTTAAAAAAATGTTCCAACAAATTTTCAAAGTCAAATAATAATTTCAAAATCAGTACTATTCGGTATATTCAGGGTATATTCAGATACGGTCATGCCGAATCTTATATACCCTTAACAAAAAAGGATTTATTAAAAAATTGTTTGTTAAATTGTTGTCTGTGCGTCTGAAAAATCCTCTAACCGTAGAACGCAGTTTTCTGATATTTACCCAAAAGTTGCATCACTATGGCCGCTATACAAATATTAAAAATTACAGGGTATTCCGATAGTGGAATGTTTCTGACCTTATTTTTTTTTAACCGTAGTAGGCAGGCACTCGAAATTTACACAGAATAATTAAGATAATTTTCGCTATATTAACAAGCAATAAATATAAAATTACAAAATAATGGATGTCTCGATAATGACGTGTTTTTCGCGTATTCATACATACATATGTCCATATTTTTTAACCATAATAGGAAGAGACATTTTTCAACAATAGATAAATTCAGAAAATGTTAATGCGGAATCATACCTAAAGGGTCACGGCCTCTAAAAATTACTGGTTAAAGAATGTGAAGCATGAAATTTTTCAAATAGAGGTCGCAGCTTCGCATAGATCTATTTCGCTTAGTTCTTTCTGGTACCCACCTTCATAGAAAAACTCTTTGTAATCCATATTTTATGAGTCTTGCTTTAGATTTAAGAAAATTTGTTTTCAGTTTATTTTTTTTTTTTCAAATCATTATTTGGATTACGTAGACTTTAAAGTAACAATTAAGAATTTTTGCAACTTAAACGCCAGCGTCTGCTCATAGGTTAAACACCATATTTGCTCACGATTTAAAGGCCAACATTCAACAAGATCAAGACACTGTTTGCAAATATTTCGTCATTTAAAACTACCTTTCTCATAATAACAATTATATTTTGCAAATAAATCATATATAAATTGAAAACTTATGCTTAAATGCAATATGTTTTGTGTTGTATTAGAAGACAAATAACAATAAATAAATTTAATTGCAAATAGCAATTACGAAGGAAATATTGTGAATGGAAAAACAAAAATTTTTTCTAAGAAATCACCATATGTTTTATTATGACAAAGTTAAATTTCGTATACACTTTATATAATTTATATCTTATTAAAAATATAAATTTATATTGTATAAAGGCAATGTGAAAGATATGTATTTTTATTATTACTTTGTGTATTTTTGTCTGATATGTTAGATGTAAGTATGGTTAGATGATTTCTTGGTTATTAACTTTGTCTGGCCGTCATTTTGTAGGAGAGCTGAGCATATGTGTTTGAAATTACACTGGCACCTTTGCTTATAGTCTAAAACTAAAGATGTCACGTAGAAAATGTTTAGTTTAATGGTTGTTTCTTTAGCAGAAATTTAAGAAATTCAATAAATTGTGTAAATTTATAGATTTATAATTTTTTTTCTTTGTCTTTTAATAATATGAATTATATGTTTGATTTTGAAAGTAAACAACGCCAAAAATTAAGACTCTTACTTTTATAGTGCTGCAGTTATGGTCAATTTTCTTACAATTATTTGGGAAATTTTAAAAGTATTGTGGAATGCCGTAAATCTATACATCTACACATATAATAAAATAGTAACTTATATCCGTCTGTCTGTCTGCTTTTATTTACGTTCGCATCACGTAAAAACTACTAGGAGGAGTTACATAAGTATCCTGGTCCCAATATAGGATACTTTTTCCTGCAAAAATATCTTAGAAAGTGGAGAAAAAGCAGTAATACTACGCAGTTGAACTAACCGGATATGAATAGATTACTTCTTAAAAAGTATAAAAAATACATAAACTGATACGTAGCATACCTTAAGGCGAACTAAAAACGCCGGTATTACTACATAGCACTAAATCGCCGGCGAAGTGAAATAATTATAAATTGGCTATGCTAGCTTCAAACGAATTCGCCTAAAGAACACCAGAAACGCTGGCGAAGCTTCACTATCGCACTAACCATCTGTTTTACTATCCCATTCTAAAGGAAGAAACACAGTTAATGTAGGCGTTAATTGCCTGAGTGTTACTTCTCTTAAAAAAAACTAAAGTCGTAAATGTCTTTGGTGTGGATTGCTTTCTAAGTAAAATCGAACAAAATATTGAAGGACGTTGACAAAGTGGCGGGCACAGCTAGTCATATAATAAAACACTAACTCATTTCCTGTCTGCCTGTCTTTTTCTTTGTGTTCGCATCACGTAAAAACTACTGAATGGATTTTATCTAAATTTTGTGAGGAGGTACCTTAGTATCCTGATACCAATATAGGATCCTTTGCGCAAAAATATCTTATTACCCAAGGAAAGTGGAGAAAAAGCAGTGAAATTATTACGATTTTTTTACTGTTTTAAAGGTACTGCATTAAAGTAGGCACCAGAGAATGACAAAAGTATCAATTTTAGTACTTATTAAGTATTTGTTGCAAAACATGTATAAATGTGTATAGCTACAGCTCAAAAAACATACCATACACACACATACTCATATCAATTTTAACTTAAATAACTACAAGTATAGACAGAGAATAAGTGTTCACATACTTGTTCATTATTTTTCGCAATATAACTAAGTATAAGTAAAACTTGGATAAAGTATTGTATATACCCATACTTGTAAGTATAGAGTGGGAATAAGTACATGTATGTAAATACTCTAAGTATACTTAGAGTACTTTATAAATATATGTAATTCTATGTATTAATTATTTCACAATTTAAAAATACTTTCATTCATTCCTTCATCCTAATTTTAAAATTATTTTGGTTTTCCATACTCAGCCAATGTTCGGTTATAAACAAAACATTGCCAAACATCACACACCTTTTTATACACACAATTCCTAAAAGTAGTTGTTTTACTTATAAGTATACTTAGAGTATTATAACAACTTTTACATACTTGTAAAAAGTTATAAGTATGGGTATGACAGATACCCATCTCATTATCTACCTACAACCAGTTGTACTCATACATTCATTACTTATACATTTTTATGTTCGTTGTGTATAAATAATGTTTGTTATAAGTATTGAGTACATCCATACTTATTTCACTGCAAATGCGTATGTGTAGGTATTTTCTGTGTTATAAGTATAAGTATAACTAATACCCAAAGATATGTGTAAATACTTAACTACATTTATTTAATAAGTACTTTTTGTCAGCTCTGGTAGGCACTGTTCTAAAATAATAGCAAAATATAAAATGAAAGCGGGATATTTTAAACACGGTTGCGCAACAGATGGCACTGTTTTCATATAATCACAAAATATGCCAAATAGAATAAAATTTGCATTTGATTTGTATTTTTACTTTTTGGAATTCCATTGTTATTAAAATATTTTAAACCACTTTTACAGAACTTTACAATAATTTTTAGAACTTTAGAATTAAATTTTGGTGTGGGTTATTTCAAATGAATGATTGCTTTTCTGCATGTAAATCGAATGGTCCCAGACATCCGCCCTCCAGTCCGAAAATAACAAATAACCTTTTCTAAAACATCAAATTTAAAATAGTACCTATTTAAGAGCAAGATAAAAAAGTAAACTCTAAAAAAAATATTCCTAAATTGAAAATATTATTGAAACATTTTCAAATTGTTGTCATTGTGAAAAAAGGGTCGTTTTTTAAAAACCATATTTTTAAAAAATTTATTTGTTTTTTGTTTTCAAAGCAATCCACTCCAATTCAAATTTTAAAATCCCTATTTTTTTTGTTCTGTAGATATGCTTTTTATATTTATTTTAAATTGGGTTATCCATCTCTGCAAAATTACTCAGAAAGTTGATTTATCTAAAGTTATATTAATGCAGAGTTCTGAAAATAGTGCATAAAGATTTCCGTTTACAACTAAAAGGTGCAGCCAAGTTTTCAGTAATTTATCGACAAAATTGCTTACATTTTTTTTTGTGAGTGCATATGCCACTATTTTTGTGGAGTTTGTACAGGTCATACGGTTTGACATATCAAAATGAAATTTAGTATGTGACTTCGGTATACGAAGAGCTGTATAGTTTTTGGGCATAATCGGGAGGGGGAAAGGGGTAATTTCCCTACTCCCAAATTTTACGAATCCTCTTCGGGTCATACCGTATAACATATTAAAACGAAATTTAGTGTGTGCCTTTGGTATATGGAGAAGAAGAGTTGTGTAAATGTTGGGCATAATCAGGAAGAGGCAAGGGGTTAAGTAAACTAACTAAGTAAACTAACACTCCTAACCGAAAATAATAAATTTATCGAATCGAATATACTTTGAACTTTTATTCTTTATGTAATATATCCATAAAAATATCTGTTTCCATTGGGTATGGTAAAGTAGAGTATAGGCCACTGCAGATTTGTTATCTTTATGTAAGAGATATTTTTGTAGGGATAATAATCTTATATTTGAACCCTAAGGCACCTCCCATTAAAATGTTATTAAAATTCGTCCAATAATTTTTGCAGACTCAAAAATATAAAAATTCTAACAACTGTTGTTTTGCATTCCAAATCCGCACCGGTAACAAGATTTTCATAAAATAATGCATGTATAGACACGATCAATTTTGTTTTACGGGTACGTATGTACAGAATATCTGTAGATATGATAAAATATTGTTTCTTTAACCTTTAAAAAAGTAAATTTTTTAATAACATGGCTTTGCATTTCACCTAACGACAAATGAATGGTATCTGGAGAAAGGACATTCCAAAAACTTCTTGTTTAAACAAGTTTCAATAAGTTTTCACTACAAACTTTAAGATTTGAAAGACTTTTTGCCAGTAAAATTAAGGCAAGAACTCTGCCAAAAACAAAGTTGCCTTAATTTAATTAAGAAAGAAACTTTTTCTGTCATAAAAACTTGTAACGAAAAAGCATATTTTCTTCCACCAATTAAAATATTGTTCCCTAAAAAAACCCAAAAAATCACTTCAACAGATCTTCCTGCAATTTCAGATGAAATAAACTTATGGGAGGCAACCTTAAGATGACACATTTGCTTGTGACTGCAAC
This sequence comes from Phasia obesa, assembly GCA_949628195.1. Classification (NCBI taxonomy): domain Eukaryota; kingdom Metazoa; phylum Arthropoda; class Insecta; order Diptera; family Tachinidae; genus Phasia; species Phasia obesa. Next base: position 62,034,613 of record OX451216.1, read on the forward strand.
TTGACTCCAAATTGCTCTTGCTGAGAATTTTTTTTTTATTAAAAAGCATTAAAAACAAAGAGTTTTTTTTGAGTGGCTGTATTTGCGTAAGTATGTCTGTGAGATCATGTAAAATAATTTACATACAATCTTTTAATTGCATTTAAATGCGACATTTATTTGCTTGTAATATTTAACACGTATGCAAATTATTTTTATGGTTGAAGAAAAAAAAAAACATAAATTTTAAGTTTAATTTTTTAACCGAGTAGTCTGACTGACTACAAATGACAATGACTGACTGAGTGGCTGGCAACTACAATGTGTGTGTATGTCTTCTTTGCGTGGTGTGTGTCTTCTTTGCTCATCCCTACTTGGGGTGGAGCAGAGCGAATGTACTTTTTAAAGATAAATGCAGTAGAAAATACTAAATCAAGTTGTTGCATGTGAGTACGTGTGTGAGCTGGTGCTCGTGCGTAGTTACAAACAACCTGAGTTGTTTATTAAAATTTGTTTTCTTTCGTTTTTTTTTTGCTGCTGTTTTTAAGTCAGTGACAATTGTAGTGACAGGCAGACATCAACACTGGATGTAAAACACGTCATAGTTTTTTTTTTTGCGTTTGTTTTTGGTAATCACAAATATGTATGTATGTTGTACCAAAATGCCCAGTGGAAAATATAAAGTTTTCTTGCTACTTCGAACTAATGGGTGATTCAAGTAGAGATACTTTTTTCAATAGCCTTTTTTGACAGATCACGTGTGAGTCTGTTTACCCTTTTTTTACTTTATTTACCACAATTTTTAAAGTCATTTAAACCAAAAATATAAAACTTTGGAAAAAAACTTTACTTTTTAAGAAAAAATCGTGGAATCGAAATTTTACAATTTTTTGGACCAAAATCGTCAAATCTGGCAGCCGTAGCCGGGACTAAAAAACCAGAACATAAGAAAATTACGCTCGATTTAATTTTATTTATTACGAAAGAAAATTTCTTTAAAATGTTTACATTTTATAGAATATAAACAAAACTTTAATCAAAATAAATTTAATTTTAATTTAAAATTAGCAAATTTTAACTTATTTTCTGATCCGCCACAATTCTCATTAGAATTCTTTGTGGCATTAGAAATAAAGTAATGAATCAATAATCCACCAACCGATAAAAAGTTTTGTTATTAAACTGGCCGTCCGCACATAGCGGGTTTACTCGAAGGTCTCTAAGGCCCATTATGTTGCACCGACGACCATCTACATCCACAGTTCCCTACAAGACTCTGGTATCTCCAGTTTGTTAGAACCACCTGGAGCTTTTCGCAAAAGTTATTAGAATAATCAGAGTTTCTTTGGTGACCTTTAGAGTCCAGTCAGTACATTAGACACATCAGGCCCAGGAAGAGTCTTTGGCCCAAATATTTGAACCTCAATATTTAAGCTTCTTGCTGTCGGGCAGTCGCAGAAAAGGTGTTTAACTGACTATTTTTCCTCCTCATCAATACAACTTCTGCAGCTGTCTTCCCACGTTCTGACAATAATACAGTACCCCATTATGATGCCTGTTAGAAGCGATATCAAATTTTTCCCGATGTTGCCTTTTATAACCAATAAAAGCGGATTTTTTGGTCTCTTTTGTTTAATATTATCAGTATGTCGCTATATGTATTCATCACATTTTTATGTTTATTTTACTGCAGACGCCAGGGTTCCTGGAGCCTGAATCTGGATGAACAGGTCTGTTTTATTATGTGTCCAGGGAGGCTTCTATGATCTATAAATTGCTACTGATAGCGTACGTATTGTGCACTATGCGATATTGCGCGATGATGGGACAAAGGCACTTAAAGGCGGTGCTATTTTCGCTTCATTTCGCTATTATTGTATAGTGTGCGGTGTATATTACGCTATATGGGTGCTGGTAAACACATCAAAAACTCACCCGGTGCTAAGAACACCGCCAGATAAGGGCCAACACGGCTAGGTGCTGACGTTAATCTTAATCACGAATTCCTTATGCATACATTATCACCTCCTTAATATGTATATTTTTCTTCGTGCTGTTAGTGAATATACTTTAAAATCATGCTACTTTTATGTGTGCACGAACAGTGATAGAGACTGCTAGAGAATTCAATTGTATAAATTTCCAACAGGTACGGAATATGTCTTCATAAGCAGTTGATGTTCGGTAGACAAGTGATATTAAGATTTAATGCTAAATAAAATATTAGGGGGATTTAAAGGTTCTTAAATAAATATAAAACATGCAACGGCGATATATTCTGCCCTTCAGTGTCCAATAGGGGCTTATCATAGTGATTTATTTATTTAAATATATTGATTCAAAATTGTTAGATATTAAAACAGTAAATAAAGGCACAATAAATTTATGCATTTATTATTTATTTAAGTATAAAATTTAACAAAATTAATATTTGAAAAGTCGTTAATATGCTGATAAAGTTAATTAATTCAACACAAATTTTTAAAAATAGTTCAGATTTGGCATAAGTTGCTATAAATACCTTAATTGCCAATGGAAAGTAGTATGCGGGTCGTGATGGAACATTGATAGAAATATTGCGTAGCAAGAAATCAGAACAAACATTTCCTTTTATTGGGCAGCTTTATTAGAGAAAGTGTAGGAGGGTAGAATTAACGGTTTCTATGTTAGCCTCAAAGATAAATAAAAAGTTTAAAATTGCTCTAATACAATACAAAAATCAGACTTAAGCACTTTTTCTTTATTGCCACAGATAAAATCGAAGTAAATTTAAATAAAAACTTAGGTTTGTTAAATGAACACGTGCCCGACAAAAGAGTTTTTAATATGATTTCCGGCATTTGTGACGTGACTTGCTGGTGTATTGCTTACAGAAGTCCAATTTTCGACCACTTTATTACATATTTCTGGCTGTATCTCGAAACTATAGTTATCTGGGGTCCTCTGAAAATCCACTTAAACCTTAAACGGACAGACGGGTATATTTAAAATTAAGCCCTTGATTATGAAAGTGGTATAAGTCATATATTTCCTGCTTCGAGATATTAAGAGGTTTGCATTTAAAAGTTTAAAAAAGATTTTGTATTATGGAATAAAATATTTTGACAATTAAAAAGTGCCTACAAATAAGTATTTTTATGATTGTGAAATTTATAACCATGGTTTTGAAAGGTTGAATGACTTTGACTATTTTGAAAATTAACTGCGTGACTTTATAAATGACTTAAACCATCAAGGACAAATTTTTATTGGAAATTAATATTTTATTCAAACTCATTACATTGTACCTAAGTAATTTATTTTTAGTATTTCCGGAAATAAAGGGTTTGTGGAAAGTTGGTGGCTAGTGTAGTATTACTGATCGGTTAGTGTGACTATCACATAAGTACTGTAATAAACAGTCTTAATTACCGACACACTTGCATTAAGAACAATAAGCTCATGTTATACTGCCGACATGCAGTTGAAGAAACCAACAGCCAAGTGGTCTGCATTATGAAACGATCAGCACTTTTCCATTGCACACAAAATATTTGATATATTTAAGTGAATTTGTAAAAATAAAAATAATAAGAACTTAATATTTTCACTCAATTCTGAATTTTGTGAACTACTCAAAACTAATGATTGCCTATAATTTTACTAATGTTAAGATATGGTTTTCTGAAATATGAGATTGAATGTAATTTGGAAAAACTCTCGATCAAGTAGTTTATAAGAAGAACAATTTGTTAGAATAAGACATATTTGAATAAATATAACTTGGTTGTTCTAATTGCCGAGCACTAAGCCCTAAATAAATAAAAAGTAATTAAACAAATCTTTTGGTTCTTTTAAAAATCCACCTTTTTTTCGCTACAGTAGTAAATTCATCATATCTTTACGTGTTTCTTCTGTGATTGTGTTTAATGAATTCGGAATTGTCATCCAAAGTAGTTTTATAAAACATCTTATATGGAGCATTTTTTATAAATCTGATCCATTGTATTTTTATCCAAGACACATCTTCTCCATGGCTGTTTCTCTTTCTATTAGTCGTTGATTTTTCCTGTAGTTTCGTCGAAGTATGAACTGATTCATCGGAAGACGATATTAGTATTATTCCTTTCCATTTCTTAATAACTTATACTTCTTCGCCGTATAATGTCTACAGTTAACTATAAATATTGTATATCACGTACAATTCTTTTTATGGGCATGGCTAATATTTTCCCCTAAACAAGGCGCTAACTTATTTCTAAATAACTCTTTAACTGATTTAAATAATTGAAACACCAAAAGATGCGGGGTAGAATTATATTTTATTTTTTTTTTTTTTTTGACGACTATTGTTACCATAATAAATACGTATTTAATGTTCCAATCCTTATTTTAATTTTATTAAAATAAGAATATCTCTAAAACTGGAGGTGATAGAAAGACAGATTTGGATTCAACACATACAAGTTAATTAATATAACAAAGTTCCCGAATTTGTTTTTCATGCCGACCATTGTTATCACAATAACTACATATCTAATATTTTTATTTAAATAAGCACATCTTGAAAACTAGAAGTGATAGAACATATATGGATTGCGTAAATAAGATCACATAACGAAGTTCTTGCTCCCGACTTTGTTTTTTTTTTGCCGACCATTGTTTTCACCTTAACTACATATCTAATATTTTAATATTTTTATTTTTTTTTTAATAAGAATATCTCGAAAAAATCTGTGAACAGATTTGGATGCAGCACACAAAAGTCAATTACACTCACATAACAAGGTTCAAGCTTCCGACTTTTTTTTGCCAACCATTGTTATCACAATAAGTACATATCTAATATTTTTATTTTATTTAAATAAGAATATCTCGAAAACTAGACGTGATAGAAAATATCTGTTGACAGATTTGGATTCAGAACATAAAAGTCAACATATAAAAAAGTTGTTGCTCCCGACTTTGCTTTTTTTTTGGACGACCAGTGTTATCCTTGAATTTATTGTTGCACCTAATATAACCATTTTACACTTTAAACAAACAAAAGAATAGTTTTTTACAGTCACTATTTGCTTATGTTAGATTTTGCTACCATGTTTTGAGTGGGCTTGAGGTGTTAAATTCTTCTCTTACATTTTGCATTTTCTAGCAAATAAATCATACATTTGTAGATGTACACATTGGCATGTTAATTTCTTTCTCTATTTGCGTAAAAAAAACTATACTACCTTTGTTTATATATGCAAATTAAACATAAAGATATTTTGCAGTTGCACTTTTAATAGAAACATAAAAAGCCCAACCAAAATCCAACCAAAGCAATATGTAGAAATTTTCCCACAAATAATATTTCTATGAGTAAATATTTATTTTATATAAAATTCAATGTTTAAGTTTTGTATTAAAATAAAAACAATATTTGTAGCAATAGAAACGCAAACGAGAATTTGCATTAGCAGGAGACTTTGCCTTGCAAAATTTAAACATTTTCTAATTAAAAGAATTCTTAAAAATGCTACTGAACGGATTTTTGTTTAAAAAAAAACAAACAAAAGTCTTGATGAACTTCGAAATAATATTTCTTACAGAAGTAGTTAATGTGTTAAAATATTGAAATATTGTTATTCTTAAAATAAGAACAAAATCCTCAGGGTGAAGAGCGCGGTTCACTTTCTATGAACCGAGCCTTTCACTTTAACATGTCGATAGCCTATGAAGAGGCCAATTGAAACTCACACCTCTAGCTAAATTTTATATTTTTCATCACTTTTTAATCAGTTACTTGGCCAGTTACGATTTATAGCTCCTTTTAACACTTCTAATTTAACAAGTTATGGTCTGAGAAGGATTGGAGCAATTGTCTCCAAAATTCCGCAAGGTATTTCCTAAATCAATAGATATACCTTGTACCTGTTACCTTCTTAGAAAATGAATAACATAAATTCAACTTCTTTTGGTAGATTATGGCTTCATTAGAAACAACAAATATTGGGACTAACTTGACTGGCTTTGCAATTGCTTATCCTGTCAGCCCAATTTTCCAAGTTTTGTTAATGGTGTTTGGTTCTATCTCACGAATAACTCTGACGATATTAACCTTAAGGATGGTATTGCTGCTGTGATTTCAACACACATAGGGGAGTAAATTTTTTTTGCTTATATTAAGACACTATTGCGCGATTTATCGTTGCACTTTCGAAATAAGTACATAAATAATATACAAATTTTTCTCTTAAAATTCATTCAGAACTTAATGCATTCCAAAGTTTTTAACAATAGGAGTAAATAAATTTAATTTTGTTGACATTTGTTAGGTGCAATCTATTTCTGAAGAGTATTGTATTTTTTGGTCTTTTAAGGGATCAAAGTTTTCAATATAAAATAATAAATAATTCAAATTACTTTTCAATAAAGGGCAATTCCACGTCAAATCAACAAGGCACTCAAAATGACTACTTCAGATTTTAATATATTCCTTTTTAAATATATTCCTTGACTCTGTGAATCCAAATATAATCTCTTATAGTTTTTTAGCTATACAGTTATAAAAGTGGGAAAATATCATTTTCTGCATATGCGATCGAGGATTAAATTTATTATAATTACAGTCCTATAAGCCCTAGAAAGTTGAGTAATAGCTCATTTTAAAGAGAACTTCATACACTTTAATTTGATATCAATCATGAAAAAAACTAATTTTTAAAAATTTTTCTTAAATTTAAAAAAACAAAAAATTTACAAAATCTTTGAGATAGTGTCTTTTAATTAAAAAAAAAAATATAAATAATTGTGTTTTTTAATAAAGACTGTTAAGACAAACGGGCCTATCCTTTATGACATTATTTAATGGTTTTTAATCATATTATAATTATTTAATTTAACCATATAATGTTTATACTTCATAATATAATAAACTTTTATATTTTTGAATTCTATTTTTTAATAAGCACCAGGTCTTTTTTATAAAAAAACTTTTATTATTTTTATTTCCTGAAGATGCTACCCAATGGTGTAGCGAAATATTGGGAAAATAAAAATTTTTAAAACATTTTTATAAAAAAGACCTTGTGCTTATTAAAAAATAGAATTCAAAAATATAAAAAGGGTCAAAAAATACAATAATTATTTAATAAACTTTTATATTTAAACAAATTTTGGTTATTTTTAATTTCTAATAGGTTTCATAATATGGATAATATGGGATTCATAATAATATGGATATTAAGCATAATAACAATATTGTTATTATGCTTAATAATAATAATAATAATAATAATAATAATAATAATAATAATAATAATAATAATAATAATAATAATAATAATATGGAATAATTACAACCATATAATCTAATCATAATATGTATTCTTTGTGTGTAACCAAAAAAAAGTAACCTTTTTACTGCGGTAACACAATTTCTTCTCCTACTGAGTCTTCTTCCTTTCGATACAGTTGATCTAAAAATAGGTCATAAGTGTTATTTATATCTTAAATAGGAATTATACAAAGATTTTACCAAAAGCTTATTTATTTTATTAAATTTTGAAAGTGAAAACTATCAACAAAATATTTAGCACTACCCAGAAATATTACAAAAAAGAAAATTTTGCATAGTTGGAAGATTTTATAACATATCTGTTCCCACACACGTTGCTGTGTGTCCTGACAATATTTTTTTCGATTTTGCTGTAAAAGTATTCCATACCAAATTTTAAGACTCTTACGTATTTACTTTATATAAAGATACCCATCCCTGGATAAAATTCTAAAATTGATATAAAATTATAAAATTGTAAAAATGACTGAAAACGACAGACAGGAGTTGAGTGAGAACAAGGAAGGCCATGTGTAGCGCAACATTGCTTAAAATAAACTACTTTCAAAAGATGCCTTAAGGTATGCAGTACCTTTAAATCGGTAAAAAAAATCGGTGTACTTTCAGTGCTTTTTTCCACTTTCTCTTGGAAGTAAGATATTTTTGCGGAAAAGAGTATCCTATATTGGAATAAGGATACGAAGATACCTCCTCAAAAAGTTTTGTTAAAATCCAACTAATAGTTTTATGTGATGCGAACACATACAGAAAGCAGACAGACAGGAAATGAGTTTATTATATGTATAGATATGGATGTATAGATTGATAGTTTTAATGACTCAACCTTGTGGTCTGCAGTTGTGAGAGTATATTTTGTTAATTATTGTGTTAATTTAAAAATATTCCCGAAAATGTTTATCAAATTCATTAACTATTTGCATATAATATTATATATTACGATATATTTTTGCATATAATACCCGCTTAAACAACATTATCCCTCATTCCTTATGCGTGTTAATATTTTATACTTAAAATAAATCTTAGATTTTATTGATTTTTAAACATTTTAATGTTTCATCAACCACAAGACACATGCTACACAAAACTCGCACACTTTGAGCAGGCAATTTTTATAGTTTTTCTCCATTTATTTATCACTGTAAACAGAAGACGCCTTGCTGTTGCATGCATGTGAAAGAAAAAAGAAAAAATGTGATGCTGTTCTATAGAAATTGTATTTGTTTAGTATGACTTAAATTGTGGCATGTACCAGTATGTGCTCGTAAGTCAGTCTCTGTTGTGGCTAGACACATTTGTCATAATAACATTTTACTTGTTTACATCTCTCAATGAATCTGTCCTTATTTTGGCTTCGAAATTTAAATTGTAAAAATACAATTTATTTTTATCAAAACGAAAATATCTAAATAATGAAAACAATTTTTTGTAATAAAAACAATTTTTTATAATAAAAATTTTTTATATGTATGTAATCGTATTTAGAGATTCGATTAACTTTATTGCATTTATATACAATAATTTACTTGTGTAAGAAGGGTAACCAATGGGAGGGGGAAGAGTGCAAAGGGAAGCAAATGCACAAAGCTGTGGCAGTCATAATAAGACATCAATTGTGGCATTGTATGACACTGGCGTCATATCTTTTATACATTAGAATTTTATTGCTCTATGTAGGGGTATTTTTGTTTTATCTTTTAGATTAAAAGCAATAAAAACCTACCACAAACTATTTTTTTTTGCGGCGTACAAACATCTAAAGAACTTTAATGTGGTTGTGGACTTTTAAGATTTTTGTGGTGGTACAATCAGAACATCTGAAATTTTTATTCGTTTAAAACAGAAAATCAAATTTTAAAAGATCACAAAGAATCTTGCCTGCCTAAGCACTAAAATAATATACAATTGAAGCTAAGCAATGTAATACATTTATTAATATTTTAATTGCTTAAGCATTTCGTGTTTCAATTAAATTTTTCTATACCATCAATGTCTTTGCTACTACTTGCCGTTAAAACTGGAGTTTGACAGAGCATTTAGTTTAAGGCACAATATGTGGACTCAACCCCTATGGGCTGCTTCGACAGTCACAAGTTTTATAACACACTTATGTATGTCAAAAAATTCTTCGCATCTATTTAATATTTTTAAAATATTTTGTTCGATTTTTCTTTGAAAGCAATCCACACCAAAATTAACACTCTTTAGATGTGGTTAATGTATTAATTTTATATCAAGGTACCCATCCCTGGGTCATTACTTGGAACATAGGCTATATTTAAAATTATGTAAATAGGTTTTAAAATATCCCGCTCACAAAATAAAAGATGCTGCCTTTGAATCAGTAAAATGGCGTACTTTTACTAATTTTTCTAGAGCTGGCAAACTATCGTTAGTCACCATATTCGATATTTTCGATAGTTACTTGTAAAACTATCTTTACTATCGATAGTATCGAATACTTTTATGAATTATAAAATTAATTTTTGTTAATAATAGAAAAATTATATATCGAACTAAATTTGGTTTCATATTTATTTTTACTAAAAATTTAGTTTTATTAAAAAATATAAATCTAATAATGAGATCTATTTTTAATAAAAAAATATGTTCATAAAATATACACTTTATCGAAATTGTTGGCCATAGTAGTCTTTTCAATCATTTTATTCATAAAAATAGTTTGTTAATATTTCTGGTGCCCTGGTGGGATAATAGATGTGTTAGTATAACAGTCTGGAGTTGTGGGTTCGATTTCCCCCTCACTACAACGAGTGAATTTTTGCGTTTCTATGCTCGATAAATTAAGTTATATATTAAGTTATATATATAATATAATTTGTAACTTTATTAATTAAATAAAAAATTGTATTAACTAAATTTAAGAAATATATCAACATAATAGCCCTACATATTTTGGGTTTAAACTGGATATTCTATCTTAAATAATGAACCCTGCTTTGCTAATATTCTTTCAAATACTGTAAAGCTGCAGTTATAAAAAAACAACATAAGGCATATAATTTTATAAACGCCATCTGGTTGGCGTTGTTCTATAAATCTATTTAGTAATCTATCGAGTTTTCGATGATAGTATCACTATCGAAAAAAAAACTATCGATAGTTCAATGGAAACAGAACTTTCGATAGTACTATCGATTGTTTGCCAGCTCTAACATTTTCTCTATTTTATCTAGGGGATTAGATATTTTTGTAGAAAAAAGTACGCTATACTTGAGCCGAGATACCAAGGTACTTCCTCACAAAATTTTATTAAAACTCTGAAATGGTCCTGTTACAGTTTTATTACCTAAATAGATTATTTCTTTTAATCTTTTTAGTTATCCAGAAATTTAGTTACATCATTTTCATCACATTTGCATACAATTAATATTTTAAAACTTTTCTGTATATGTTGTCAACAACAAGTCTCCAAATATTACTCAAGTGTCAACAATTTAACAATAAGAAACCAAATGAAGTGTGAACGAAAATACATTCTTTAGTTTAATTTATTTACAGTATAAATGTAAAAACAATATATCAGGGCAACCACTGATTCTGTGGTACAAGGTTTATTACTTATTATTGATATATAAGTACAGTCTCGATCTGATAATTAGAACCACTTAAATTTCTGTTTTAGTAGACCTTAGCTTTTTAGTAGACTATATATATATTTTTTTTTTGTTTTGACAGCTACTGGCATCCAAAAGCCATATTTTTAATATAACAATTATTTTTAATATAACAACAACAGTTACTACAGCAACAGCATTTTTCAAATCCTTTACGCGGAAAAAATTTTGTTCACCAATTAAGTCTTAAATAGTTTCAGATTAAAATCCAATTAAATAATTAATTAATTCAATTAAATGTTTAATTAGGACTTTTCTGTTTTAAACAAATATTTATTTGAATCAATAAAAAATTAATTGAACTTTAATTTAAAATTGATTAAAACCCTTAATTAGTTAAAAAAAATTTTTCAGTCTACCAAAGAAGAAAAAAATTCCGTTCATTTGATTAGTTTAGCAAGTAGTCGCATTTAATTTATAAATTTAACTATTAGTGGAATAAAAACGTTTTATTCTAATAAACATTAGTGCATAATAGGCAAGAAAATATTTTAAATATAGTGGAAAGAGCCAAAGTCATTATTTATCTTTCGCAAGAATATTCCAATTGTGTCATTACGCGCAAAGAATTGCACTAAACTCTTCTTTTTCAGCACTAAAACACTGACCTCAAGCTGGCATTTTGTGATGCAGAACAGTACTTGAACATAATGCGTTTACCAACACCCTTGTAGCCTATAGCGACGCTACAAAGTTGGGGACCATGTAAACTACCGCCAAACAATTAGTAGCGTCTGTTGAAATATAACAGCTCACCGGATTAAATGGCCCTTTCTGCGATTTAGGACCATACCATAGCCACCACATTCCTTCCATAAGGGCCTCAGCGGGTAAAGGACTTTTTGTCCCTTTTACATAATGCCATAGTTGTCAAATAATTTATTTCAAACCAAAATGCTAATTTCCTTAATTAGCCACCCGACCTTAACATGACTAACAATGTTTGGGATTGGCTGTCACGTAAGGTTTATAACACACTGTGTAATTTTTTAAGTCATGCCAAAATAACCATATACGGACACCACTACGTCATAAAAGACCAAAAAGTAAAGACCCCTGTCTCCCAGTTTTGCCCAAAGTCCTCAAAAAAACTTCATCTTCAAGGTCAAAATCGCAAAAAAAGTTAAAAAATTCAATTTTTTTACCTTTTTTCCCCTGTTCAGGTCCATAGGTAGCAAACCGTTCAAAATTCAAGGAAACAATCAACTACAAAAATGAACCTAAGATCTCAATAAACAACTTTTTAGAACATATGAACTTCCTAGGAGTGATTCTTAACACCGTTTAGGTAGCGCTTAGGTAGCCGCAAAAGTGAAAAATTTCCCGGCTACCTAAGCGCCGTGTTGCACTGTGTAAAGAGGGAATACAAATCGATGAAAGGAAATTACGAATGGAAACCATTAAGGACTCCTACAATATGATTTAAAATTACTTACTGATTCAATAAGAACCCGATTTGGATAGTAGGTAAATTTGAACTGATTAACCTCTAGACTTCTTCCCTAAGCACATTTCCCTAATTCCAGTACAATATATTACATGAATACTAGTCCACTTAAAAAATGGATACGACAAACAGAGCGGGCCTTACTAACCGTATCTTCGATATAAGAAAATTTAAATATCTCCACATCTTACAAATATTTCCACATCCTTGCCATAAGTCAGAGGAATATATTCATAAAAATTATTTCAATTATTTACAACATCAACATCCCCTCATTGTATATTCTGAGAACATTAACACGTGTCTTGAAAAATATTAAAAAATTCTGAACTAATATGGGATTGTTTTACATGAATTAATTTAAATTAATATTGTAATATTTTTCTTTTAACACAAACTTTTATTATTTGTTTAAGCAATATTGAAAAATATTTTTTATAGTCTGTCGTGTGTTCACCCTGAATACTACTTGGCTTTGAAAGGCTTAAGGGTAAGCAGAGAGATAAAATTTAATTATCGTATTAAAATTAATATGCCACCACAATCGCTAACGATATACTCGTTGATATAACTGCAGCGGTCATTCAGTTTTATACATCCGCCACACACTGGTGTGTTGCTACTATCGGTGGGTGTGGTGGCTTGTATTGTCCTTTTGTATCGCATCTAGGAGTTTGTAAACAAAAACCCAGTATTTAATATTATTTTGTGGTTTTAACTTGATGTTTATAATTATTTTTCTTTTTGGTGGAACTTTTGAAGTTGGTATATTTGTAAAAGGATGTACAGAAATTAAAAATTTTTGAAAAACAATCTTTAGAAATTAACAATATTCAAGTAAATTTTTAGATATAAAAAGTGGAGGGTTTTCCAACATTCCTGAATAGAAATTAAAATTTTACAAAACAAGTTGCATGTGAGATGTATGCAGTTTTTGAAGGCCCATCAATGTCCTTATTTTAGGTAAGGTTGAGCATACGAGATAAAACACGTGATATAGACAAGAGCCTGTTTCAATTTGTTGTACACTCCCTGTGTATGAAACTAAACTTGGTTCCGCTTATTTATTAGAAATGTGCTTGTATGAGTCCACCGTAATATTTTTACTCAACTATGATTTGCCTAATTTCACCCTATCTTGGGGCACCCTATAGGATTTCTTTTAAGTCCTATGAGTGACCTTAGTATGGTTGAGCGGCAAAATTCGTGATAAGAACAAGAACCTGTTTCGATTTGTTTTACACTCAATGTATATGAAACCTAACTTGGTTCTAATTATTTATTAGAAATTTGCTTTGCTTGCCGCCATTATAGTCATATTTTTACTCAACTATGGGTTGTGTAATTTCACGAGGCTTCTTATTTCACCCTATAGACTATCAGTTTCGTTATTTCAAAATGCAATATCGTATCTCTGTTCCTTTACAAAATTTTTGTGGTGTTAAAAGGTTTCGCAATTATTGACATTAATGGTAGTTCCGACTTGCAGACTCGAGAGATCCAATTTGTTATAACTCTCACACTTTGTTGGCGTTTAAGGTACTAGGAGAGTTACTGCGTATTTCAATTCGAAAGAAAAATCATTCGAATTTGTATGTCTTTTACATTGTGTTTCGAACAATTTTTCTTTCGAATCGAAAGAAGCAACCAGATGTTTGTGATTTGTTCAGTTTGACCTGTGGCTTCAGGGAACCCAAAAAAAAACTGCACCTGAAACAGAATTGAACTGAACTGAACTCTTTCCCTATTTTTTTTTTTTATTTTACCATACGTAGTATAAGGTAAAGTATAGTAATCATGAAAAAAATGGAGGTTGGGATTTCGACGGATTTATACGTTTTGAGGTCTCCTGAATCCATTTTGGTTATTTTCACGATGATGTCTGTGGGTCGGTGTGTATGCCACTATTTTTGAGGAGTTTGTACAGGTTATACCGTTTGACATATCAAACTGGAATTTAGTATGTGCCTTTGGTATATGGAGATGAAGAGTTTTTGGGCATAATCTGGAGGAGACAAGGGATAGTTTCCTTATCCCCAAATTTTGTGAACGCTCTAAAAGTCATACCGTATTATATATTAAATTAGTATGTGTCGAAATGTAGTATGTGTCTTTGGTATATGGAGATGAAGAGTTGTGTAAATTTTGGGCATAATCGGGAAGGGGCAAGGGGTAGTTTTCTTTCTCCCAAATTTTGTAAACACTCTACAGGTCATACCGTATGACATATCAAAATGAAATTCAGTATGTGCCTTTAGTTTATGGAGATGAAGAGTTGTATACATTTTGGGCAAGCCGTATTTACTTAACACCCCAAACCGAAAATAATTAATTTTTCGATTCGAATATACTTTGAACTTATTCTTTATGTAATATAGCCATAAAAAGTATCTGTTTCCTTTGGTAATTTTTAAGGTAAAGTTGAGTGTAGGCCACTCTAGATTTTTTAGAATATAATCGACATTACATGCAATTTTCCAAGTGTTTGCGGATCCCTATAGAAGGTTATCGGTAACCCTATAATATATTTCGTAATTTGTTTGCAATCTAAATTAGTTTTGACACTGAGAGTTTTTAAAAGTTAAAGTGAGTGACGCGGTAAAAATAGCGTCAGCCTGCTGAAACTGCAATATTGCTTACAACCTTATCATGAGATCTGCGATCCAACGAGTAATTCTACTAAAATTTGACTGTCTTGGGTTGTTCCGCGCACTCTCAAGGACTTTCTATAGATCCAGAATTTCGTGGGTGACGTGAGCTGGCCAAACCTTTCCTAATTGTTCACAAAACGTTAAATTTTATGACGGATTTTCATTGATTGTCTAAATCAAAATAAAAAAATCTAAATTAATAAAAATTAAGCAAAACATAAACAACGAAACCACCATGAAGTTTTAAAAATTAATTATTTAAATTCGTAAAAATGTTTTTAGCAGAAAAGATGTGGTCGAACATCTGCCCCCTCTCTCATTTCTCTTCTAACCCAAAATTCCCTCATTTATAAATTAAAAAACAAAAAATGTTTCTTAATCATCCAGACAAAAAGAAAAAGTAAACACAACTACAAAAAAAAAATCAGTGTGTTGTCACCAAGACGCACGTGCTGCCTGTTCTACTTTAGTCTTTTGTATTGCACATTTGAAAATAATCCGCCAGGTATGATACATTATCATGCATGCATTCAGAACAAAGAGAGAGAAAAATGTTGTAATTATGCTTTATCACTGTCAGCATCTCTGTGTCGCATATTGTACACATTGGGATTTTTTTTTTTTGTGAATAATGGCTTGTGTGAGATTTTTTCTTTGAAGGGAAGAATGAAAGATGTTTTTGAAATTTTGAAATGAGGGTGGAGTTTTGGCCATATTTAATTGTTTTTATATTATTTTTGTTTAGGGCATTAAAAATTTAATTCTTTTTTATAATTTTTCTTTGTGCTAGACAGCTGTGTTTATTATTGAAAATTTTTATTTTACAAAGAAAGGATTTTTAAGAGTACGCTTATATACACATATAATGTTAATAAAACTTTCATTTCAACTTAAGTTAATATATTTCATGCAAATAATTTTTTAAGAGAGGAGAAAAAGTTGTATTAGATATTAACAAAATATAATGCAGTATTAGTTGTCAACATTATCTATTTAACTACTTAAAAAGGTGAAAAAGAGTACGAAAAGTTTTTTTTACTTAGTGATCATCATCCATTGTCAAGTCATGAGAACGAAGTCCTCTTTACTATTTATTTTCTTTATCTATTACACTGGTCGTCAAAAAAAAAAAACGGGAGATTGAACCTTGTTTTTGTGTGATTTTAATGGACTTTTATGTGCTGAATGCAAATATGTTTACATACCGATTCTATCACGTCTAGTTTTTGAGATATTCTTATTCTTAAAATAAAAATATTCAAATACTAGCTGTGTCCACCACGACGTGGGTGTCCTGACAATATTTTGCTCGATTTTGCTATAAAAGTATTCCACACCAATTGCAAGAATCCTAGTTTTATAATGCTTCAGTTATGTTTTATGTATTTACCTTATATAAAGGTACCCATCCCTCGATAAAATTCTAGAATTTAAAAAAAATTCTAAAAATTATTGTAAAGCTCTAAAAGGTGTTTAAAATATCTACATATATAATTTTTTGTAATCCCTTTTACGTCCATAATACTGCATCGATTTTGGAAAGACTTAAATGGTTTTAAAGCTTTTTCTTTACAGATGTGCACAATCTTAATTTTATTTAAATCATTTCAGTACTTTAGTAGTAATACGTCTATAAAGTTCTTACTAACACCAATGAACAAATATGTATGTATGTACATGTTGTTCTCTTAGCTGCAAGTCGAAAACACAAGTAAATTTTTAGAGAAATACGTGCGTTTTCATGTTTAAGCATGGCCATACTTTTTCTTCCAAGTGTTTATTTTATTAAAAAGGGGCAGCGAAGCGCACCAATGATATCTAGTTTTAATAAAAATGTAATGCCACAAAGTAAAAATACAAATCAAATACAAATTTTAGTGAGTTGGAATCACCATGCTAAGGTACCTCCTCACAAAATTTAATTAAAATCCATCCAGTAGTTTTTATGTGATGCGAACACAAATGCAAAGCAGACAGAGAGACAGACGGAAATAAGTTACTATTTTATTATATGTATGTATAGATTAGATATGTAGATATTGTGATAATAATGGCGGGCAAAAAAAAGTCGGGAGCTTGAACCGTGTTATGTGATTTTAATTGACTTTTATGTGCTGAATCCAAATATGTTTACAGATTGATTCTATCACGTCTAGTTTTTGAGATATTCTTCTTCAAATAAAATACTGATATACTATGAATATTGAAATATTTAGTAGGCAACCGTGAAACATACAATTTTTTTGTCTATTTATTTTTATTTTAGATTTAAGATATAAACAATTATTGTTAGTTCAAATATACTGACGATACAATAAATAAAATATGAAAAACATTTTATAGGTCTTTATTATAACAAAAATAAATATCCTTAATGTGTTACATAATGTTTGTCGAAGTAGGTACCTGCACTTAAGCGTTATTGATCTCCCGAGATCTGTATGATCTCCTTGCGATCTACCTGTCGCAGCCTAATATTTATTTGACAAAAAAAGGAAAAGCAGAATAACTAAAGCCGAAAAAAATTAAAAGAAAAACGTAAAAAATATATGTAGGTGGTCGTGGTTTTTGGCCCGCAGCCTCCAAAGGAATGATCCGATGTTGCTGAATTGTAATACCAAAATTTTCGAAACTACATATGTCCGACAGATTGGCGTGCTTAAATTTTTTGTATTTCTTCTGGTGCCTTGGCAAATGACATTACAACACTAACACGGACAGACGGACATACGGATATCGCTTAATCAACTTCTCTATGTATAAGGATCCAGAATATATATACTTTATGGGGTCGGAAATGAATATTGTAGAAATTACACACGGAATGACAAACTTATATATACCCTTTCCACCTGTGGTGAAGGGTATAAAAATATATATTTAAGCCTGAATTAAATGTAATTCTATCCGGATCTTTTGGTGTTTCAAATATTAAAATCGAATAATCCGTTAAATAGTTATTTAGAAATAAGTTAGCATGGTCGCCTTACTCTTGAAGAAGATATGATGTCACGGCCGCTATGATAAATAAAAGGGTGTTCCGACAGTGACATGTTTTTCGCGTATATTGCCTTGAAATTGAAGTTGCCATGGGCGCTATAACAAATAATAAAATTAAGGGTGTTCCGACAGTGACATTATTTGAACGTATATGGGCTTATTTTATTTAACCATAAAAGGTATACTCTCAAAATATTTACAGTAGATGTGTTGCCATAGCCGCTATAACAATTAAAGGGTGTTCCGCTATAACATGTTAATCACTTATATTATCTTAGTTTTTGAAGCGCAATAGCTTGGCACCTTATATTTTCATATAAAATCCTTATATTTGAACAGTAATAGGCTGACACTACAAATTAACACAGATTATATTTTACAATATCTACTGTAACAAGAAGTAACGAAAATAAATTTAATAAAAAAAAGCGTGTTCCCTAGATGTCGCGATTTTGAGGAATTTGACCTTCTCTGCTAAAGGTTATAGGCAGACACTTGATATTTACACAGGGTATTTAGTACTATGCTCTAGTATAAAAAATAATTAAAAATTAAGACGTGAAAAAATTAACAACTTTTATTTTTAAAGTCGTACTAAACATACACGGAACCCTACATGTGGGAGTCTGACTGGCACTTGCTTGATTTATTCGTTATTTCATTTTCTTATGAAAACAAAAATATTGTGTTGTTGTTTTTTGTTTAAAATATTAATACTTCTTACAACTACAACCAGAGTGTAAATAAACCAGCCAGTGTAGAAATAAAGTAAGAAAATACAAATTCACTGTTGGTTATTGTTTTCTTTTGTTACTTGTTGTTAAATTGTTTTGACTTAATTCTAATTTAGTCAAATAAATTTCGCAACTTAAGAGTAACTTTAGCTCATCTAAGACTTGGGTTAATGTTTCCGGATGATGCTAAATTAAGCATTTAGCGAAATGGCCATCGAAAGTAGCTTACCCTGTAGTAATCAATTACAGTGAATTTATAATTTGGGTTAATAGCATGCTATTAATGAAAAATTAAAATTTTAAAAGTTTTAATAGCCAAAATATAAATTATTATAAATCATTAATACTTTTGAGTTTAAATTCCATTTCGATCAGGAAAAACACACTTCTTTGATTTAAATTAACCCATGAATACTTTATTTGTACTCTAGTTAACCCATTAAAAAAGTAGATATTGTGTACACTTTTATGTATATTATTTAACAAACCTACTTGATTGAGGCTTTACCTCACTATCTTTTGCTTCCATTATTTTCGGTATGTTTTTTTAACTTCATTTACCCTTCATACTTACATAAATTTTAAATACCGTCTTTGTTATCACATTAGGAAACTTAGAAAAAATCCCTAAAACATTGATAATATCCTCAACAAAATTCCGAATTCCCAAACCGAAATTTTTATCCCCATAAAAATAAAAATGGGGATATATCCCCTAATATGACAACACTGATTTCAATAACAATTTTATTTCGACGTAAAAGTATTGTTAACAATACAACAGGCTGGCGCTTATCCTAAAATTAGTTCGGTCGTTTAGACCTATTCTGTGTATTTAACCTAATCTTAATTCCCGGTATAACGCTTGGTCGGTGAGTGATGTCAAAACAAAACACGTGGTAAGAAAATAGATTAATTAACAAAATTATAAAGTTTTATATTCTTCCTGAGTTTTATTTTTTAAAGTAGTTTCGTAGTTCTGTTTAAATAAAAAATTTTGTAATTCCTATATACTAACCTCTTTCTAAATTTTATATTTTC
Organism: Phasia obesa; assembly: GCA_949628195.1. Classification (NCBI taxonomy): domain Eukaryota; kingdom Metazoa; phylum Arthropoda; class Insecta; order Diptera; family Tachinidae; genus Phasia; species Phasia obesa. The sequence goes on from OX451216.1 coordinate 62,054,421, forward strand.
TATATTCAGTTTATTTCCAACAATTTCATTTTTCAAGAAATAAATATTTGAATTTATTTGCAAACCATTAAATGAACAATCACACAAAACGCTGTTACACAATACTAATCCATGAGAACTATGATAGATTTCGAGGGATAAACTCACTACTGTCGCAGGCACATAAAACACACCAGACATACACATATGTACATACAACTAACCCCCACATAAAAACAACAAAAGCAGCAGCGGCTATATTACCCTGTTGGGATAGGATCAGTAGTTAACCATTGTTTGAATACAATAAAATTCTAAGCAGTTTAAATCAATAAATCTACACATGAACTAAAATAAACTACAAAATATGAGAACATAAAAATAATCGCTGATATGTTCGGGGGGAGGAGGCAAATGCCTGTCACATGGTGGTTTCATGATGTGAAACATCAGCTTGTTAAACGAGCTGTAGTACGTTTTTAGACAAAAAAAAAAAAAACAGAGGGTTGCATTTTCATTCTCCAACAAGCTGTCGTTTGGATATTTAACATTTTACAATTATTTTCATCAGTAATCAATAGAAATGATTGTTTTGAAACACATAAAACATCTGTCCTTTCGAAGGATAAAAGAAAGTGCGCATTTGAGTGCATTATGATGATAATCATTAACAATGCCAGAGAGTGAAAATAAAGAAATATTTTTAAACACTTTACAGGCGTCTTTTTGTGTGTTCTTATTCTGTTTCTACTGACACATCCAGCAGTTAATGCGCTTTAATCCCTGGTGATTCAGATCATCATGAAAATAAGGTGCGTTCCTCCTTATATGTGTGTGTGTGTGTGTACGAGTGTGTTGGGATGTGTTGCCGGAAATAAGGGATGCAACTTTTGTTTTCTTACAACGAAAATTATTATTTCTTAACATATATTGTTTCACATAATTAGTAAACGAAGCAAAAGACATGCTTCGTTAACACTAAAAAATTTATTTTTCTCTTTCTATTTGCCTTGATCACCGCGATATTGATAAGGAACTATTTCTAGTGTGTTATTAACACTTAAACAAGGATGTGAAGAAAAGGTTTTAAGTAATTTTTTTCTGAAGTATTGTTATAAGGCATAATAATTTGAAGAATTTAAATTTTATTGCGTTGTATCTAACGAAGCGTATTGGGTAAAAGAAAAAAAAAATTTAAGCATTTTATTATTTTTTAAATATAATCTCTATATATAGAACTTCAGTAAAAGGAAAAATTTAATATACTTCAAATATAATTCGATATACCCGTTTTATTACTGCTGAGATTATGATGGAATTCGTTATAGGTCAAATCGTTAGGGGTTATGATTAAGAAAATATAGATACCAAGGCTATCCAAATGGCATTAGCTGTATTGCTCAGCCAAACCATCCAAATCATCACGCAAAAGGTCTGGGGCAGATTTTACATTTTTTTATAATTATTTTCAGTAAAAATTCCATAACAGTTTGCAGTATCATTTTTACATAATAGTTTCCAGTAAAAATTTTATATAAAATTTCCGGTAAAAATTTTATATAAAAATTTCCGTTTTCTTTGAGTGCCTCGACAGACTGACTGGTAAGGCACTAGTCTATTAGTATGGGGGTTCCGGTTCGATTCCAAAGGCTCTCTGTTTTCTGCCATCAATCAAAAGGCTTTGCAGGTAGTGTTGTCTTAAAGAAGTTAAAAATTTTTCTATAAAAATATGTAAAAATTTCTACGCAAAAATTATCTAAAAATTTTTTATAAAAATTTTCTATACAAATTTTCTCTAAAAATTTTCTATAGAAATTTTCTCTTAAAATTTTCTATAGAAATTTTCTCTAAAAATTTTCTATAGAAATTTTCTCTAAAAATGTTCTATAGAAATTTTCTCTAAAAATTTTCTATACAAATTTTCTCTAAAAATTTTTTATACAAATTTTCTCTAAAAATTTTCTATACAAATTTTCTCTATAAATTTTCTATACAAATTTTCTCTAAAAATTTTCTATACAAATTTTTTCTAAAAATTTTCTATAAAAATTGGCTATAAATATTTAAATAAAATTTAATAAAAATTGTCTATAAATATTTTCTATAAAAATTGTCTTTAAAAATTTCTATAAAAATTTTAAGAAAAAATTTCTATAAAAATTTTAAGAAAAAATTTCTATAGAAATATTAAGAAAAAATTTCTATAGAAATATTAAGAAAAAATTTCTATAAAAATTTTCTATAAAAAATTTTCTATAAAAATTTTCTATAAAAAATTTTCTATAAAAATTTTCTATAAAAAATTTTCTATAAAAATTTTCTATAAAAAATTTTCTATAAAAATTTTCTATAAAAAATTTTCTATAAAAATTTTCTATAAAAAATTTTCTATAAAAATTTTCTATAAAAAATTTTCTATAAAAATTTTCTATAAAAAATTTTCTATAAAAATTTTCTATAAAAAATTTTCTATAAAAATTTTCTATAAAAAATTTTCTATAAAAATTTTCTATAAAAAATTTTCTATAAAAATTTTCTATAAAAAATTTTCTATAAAAATTTTCTATAAAAAATTTTCTATAAAAATTTTCTATAAAAAATTTTCTATAAAAATTTTCTATAAAAAATTTTCTATAAAAATTTTCTATAAAAAATTTTCTATAAAAATTTTCTATAAAAAATTTTCTATAAAAATTTTCTATAAAAAATTTTCTATAAAAATTTTCTATAAAAAATTTTCTATAAAAATTTTCTATAAAAAATTTTCTATAAAAATTTTCTATAAAAAATTTTCTATAAAAATTTTCTATAAAAAATTTTCTATAAAAATTTTCTATAAAAAATTTTCTATAAAAATTTTCTATAAAAAATTTTCTATAAAAATTTTCTATAAAAAATTTTCTATAAAAATTTTCTATAAAAAATTTTCTATAAAAATTTTCTATAAAAAATTTTCTATAAAAATTTTCTATAAAAAATTTTCTATAAAAATTTTCTATAAAAAATTTTCTATAAAAATTTTCTATAAAAAATTTTCTATAAAAATTTTCTATAAAAAATTTTCTATAAAAATTTTCTATAAAAAATTTTCTATAAAAATTTTCTATAAAAAATTTTCTATAAAAATTTTCTATAAAAAATTTTCTATAAAAATTTTCTATAAAAAATTTTCTATAAAAATTTTCTATAAAAAATTTTCTATAAAAATTTTCTATAAAAAATTTTCTATAAAAATTTTCTATAAAAAATTTTCTATAAAAATTTTCTATAAAAAATTTTCTATAAAAATTTTCTATAAAAAATTTTCTATAAAAATTTTCTATAAAAAATTTTCTATAAAAATTTTCTATAAAAAATTTTCTATAAAAATTTTCTATAAAAAATTTTCTATAAAAATTTTCTATAAAAATTTTCTATAAAAATTTTCTATAAAAATTTTCTATAAAAATTTTCTATAAAAATTTTCTATAAAAATATTCTATAAAAATTTTCTATAAAAATTTTCTATAAAAATTTTCTATAAAAATTTTCTATAAAAATTTTCTATAAAAATTTTCTATAAAAATTTTCTATAAAAATTTTCTATAAAAATTTTCTATAAAAATTTTTAATAAAAATTTTCTATAAAAATTTTCTATAAAAATTTTCAATAAAAATTTTCAATAAAAATTTTCTATAAAAATTTTCAATAAAAATTTTCTATAAAAATTTTCAATAAAAATTTTCTATAAAAATTTTCAATAAAAATTTTCTGTAAAAATTTTCAAAAGAAATTTCCTATAAAAATTTTCAATAGAAATTTTCTATAAAAATTTTCTATAAAAATTTTCAATAAAAATTTTCAATAAAAATTTTCAATAAAAATTTTCAATAAAAATTTTCAATAAAAATTTTCTATAAAAATTTTCTATAAAAATTTTCAATAAAAATTTTCTATAAAAATTTTCAATAAAAATTTTCTATAAAAATTTTCAATAAAAATTTTCTATAAAAATTTTCAATAAAAATTTTCTATAAAAATTTTCAATAAAAATTTTCTATAAAAATTTTCAATAAAAATTTTCTATAAAAATTTTCAATAAAAATTTTCTATAAAAATTTTCAATAAAAATTTTCTATAAAAATTTTCAATAAAAATTTTCTATAAAAATTTTCAATAAAAATTTTCTATAAAAATTTTCAATAAAAATTTTCTATAAAAATTTTCAATAAAAATTTTCTATAAAAATTTTCAATAAAAATTTTCTATAAAAATTTTCAATAAAAATTTTCTATAAAAATTTTCAATAAAAATTTTCTATAAAAATTTTCAATAAAAATTTTTTATAAAAATTTTCAATAAAAATTTTCTATAAAAATTTTCAATAAAAATTTTCAATAAAAATTTTCAATAAAAATTTTCAATAAAAATTTTCAATAAAAATTTTCTATAAAAATTTTCAATAAAAATTTTCTATAAAAATTTTCTATAAAAATATTCTATAATAATTTTCTATAAAAATTTTCTATAATAATTTTCTATAAAAATTTTCTCAAAAAATTTAAATCTAAAAACATTTTCTATGAAAATTTTCTAAAAACATTTCCTATGAAAATTTTCTAAAAACATTTTCTATGAAAATTTTGTAAAAAAATTTTCTATATAAATTTTCTATAATAATTTTCTATATAAATTTTCTATAATAATTTTCTATATAAATTTTCTATAATAATTTTCTATAAAAATTTTCTAAAAAAATTTTCTATAAAAATTTTCTAAAAAAATTTTCTATAAAAATTTTCTAAAAAAATTTTCTATAAAAATTTTCTAAAAAAATTTTCCATAAAAATTTTCTAAAAAAATTTTTTATAAAAATTTTGTAAAAAAATTTTCTATAAAAATTTTGTAAAAAAATTTTCTATAAAAATTTTGTAAAAAAATTTTCTATAAAAATTTTGTAAAAAAATTTTCTATAAAAATTTTGTAAAAAAATTTTCTATAAAAATTTTCTATAAAAATTTTCTATAAAAATTTTCTATAAAAATTTTCTATAAAAATTTTCTATAAAAATTTTCTATAAAAATTTTCAATAAAAATTATCTATAAAAATTTTCAATAAAAATTATCTATAAAAATTTTCAATAGAAATTTTCCATAAAAATTTTCAATAGAAATTTTCCATAAAAATTTTCAATAGAAATTTTCCATAAAAATTTTCAATAGAAATTTTCCATAAAAATTTTCAATAGAAATTTTCCATAAAAATTTTCAATAGAAATTTTCCATAAAAATTTTCAATAGAAATTTTCCATAAAAATTTTCAATAGAAATTTTCCATAAAAATTTTCAATAGAAATTTTCCATAAAAATTTTCAATAGAAATTTTCCATAAAAATTTTCAATAGAAATTTTCCATAAAAATTTTCAATAGAAATTTTCCATAAAAATTTTCAATAGAAATTTTCCATAAAAATTTTCAATAGAAATTTTCCATAAAAATTTTCAATAGAAATTTTCCATAAAAATTTTCAATAGAAATTTTCCATAAAAATTTTCAATAGAAATTTTCCATAAAAATTTTCAATAGAAATTTTCCATAAAAATTTTCAATAGAAATTTTCCATAAAAATTTTCAATAGAAACTTTCCATAAAAATTTTCAATAGAAATTTTCCATAAAAAATTTTCAATAGAAATTTTCCATAAAAAATTTTCAATAGAAATTTTCCATAAAAATTTTCAATAGAAATTTTCCATAAAAATTTTCAATAGAAATTTTCCATAAAAATTTTCAATAGAAATTTTCCATAAAAATTTTCAATAGAAATTTTCCATAAAAATTTTCAATAGAAATTTTCCATAAAAATTTTCAATAGAAATTTTCCATAAAAATTTTCAATAGAAATTTTCCATAAAAATTTTCAATAGAAATTTTCCATAAAAATTTTCAATAGAAATTTTCCATAAAAATTTTCAATAGAAATTTTCCATAAAAATTTTCAATAGAAATTTTCCATAAAAATTTTCAATAGAAATTTTCCATAAAAATTTTCAATAGAAATTTTCCATAAAAATTTTCAATAGAAATTTTCCATAAAAATTTTCAATAGAAATTTTCCATAAAAATTTTCAATAGAAATTTTCCATAAAAATTTTCAATAGAAATTTTCCATAAAAATTTTCAATAGAAATTTTCCATAAAAATTTTCAATAGAAATTTTCCATAAAAATTTTCAATAGAAATTTTCCATAAAAATTTTCAATAGAAATTTTCCATAAAAATTTTCAATAGAAATTTTCCATAAAAATTTTCAATAGAAATTTTCCATAAAAATTTTCAATAGAAATTTTCCATAAAAATTTTCAATAGAAATTTTCCATAAAAATTTTCAATAGAAATTTTCCATAAAAATTTTCAATAGAAATTTTCCATAAAAATTTTCAATAGAAATTTTCCATAAAAATTTTCAATAGAAATTTTCCATAAAAATTTTCAATAGAAATTTTCCATAAAAATTTTCAATAGAAATTTTCCATAAAAATTTTCAATAGAAATTTTCCATAAAAATTTTCAATAGAAATTTTCCATAAAAATTTTCAATAGAAATTTTCCATAAAAATTTTCAATAGAAATTTTCCATAAAAATTTTCAATAGAAATTTTCCATAAAAATTTTCAATAGAAATTTTCCATAAAAATTTTCAATAGAAATTTTCCGTAAAAATTTTCAATAGAAATTTTCCGTAAAAATTTTCAATAGAAATTTTCCGTAAAAATTTTCGATAGAAATTTTCCGTAAAAATTTTCAATAGAAATTTTCCGTAAAAATTTTCAATAGAAATTTTCCGTAAAAATTTTCAATAGAAATTTTCCATAAAAATTTTCAATAGAAATTTTCCGTAAAAATTTTCAATAGAAATTTTCCGTAAAAATTTTCAATAGAAATTTTCCGTAAAAATTTTCAATAGAAATTTTCCGTAAAAATTTTCAATAGAAATTTTCCGTAAAAATTTTCAATAGAAATTTTCCGTAAAAATTTTCAATAGAAATTTTCCGTAAAAATTTTCAATAGAAATTTTCCATAAAAATTTTCAATAGAAATTTTCCATAAAAATTTTCAATAGAAATTTTCCATAAAAATTTTCAATAGAAATTTTCCATAAAAATTTTCAATAGAAATTTTCCATAAAAATTTTCAATAGAAATTTTCCATAAAAATTTTCAATAGAAATTTTCCATAAAAATTTTCAATAGAAATTTTCCATAAAAATTTTCAATAGAAATTTTCCATAAAAATTTTCAATAGAAATTTTCCATAAAAATTTTCAATAGAAATTTTCCATAAAAATTTTCAATAGAAATTTTCCATAAAAATTTTCAATAGAAATTTTCCATAAAAATTTTCAATAGAAATTTTCCATAAAAATTTTCAATAGAAATTTTCCATAAAAATTTTCAATAGAAATTTTCCATAAAAATTTTCAATAGAAATTTTCCATAAAAATTTTCAATAGAAATTTTCCATAAAAATTTTCAATAGAAATTTTCCATAAAAATTTTCAATAGAAATTTTCCATAAAAATTTTCAATAGAAATTTTCCATAAAAATTTTCAATAGAAATTTTCTATAAAAAGTTTCTATAAAAATTTTCTATAAAAAGTTTCTATAAAAATTTTCTATAAAAATTTTCTATAAAAAGTTTCTATAAAAAGTTTCTATAAAAATTTTCTATAAAAATTTTCTATAAAAAGTTTCTATAAAAATTTTCTATAAAAAGTTTCTATAAAAATTTTCTATAAAAAGTTTCTATAAAAATTTTCTATAAAAAGTTTCTATAAAAATTTTCTATAAAAAGTTTCTATAAAAAGTTTCTATAAAAAGTTTCTATAAAAAGTTTCTATAAAAATTTTCTATAAAAAGTTTCTATAAAAAGTTTCTATAAAAATTTTCTATAAAAAGTTTCTATAAAAATTTTCTATAAAAAGTTTCTATAAAAATTTTCTATAAAAATTTTCTATAAAAATTTTCTATAAAAATTTTCTATAAAAATTTTCTATAAAAATTTTCTATAAAAATTTTCTATAAAAATTTTCTATAAAAATTTTCTATAAAAATTTTCTATAAAAATTTTCTATAAAAATTTTCTATAAAAATTTTCTATAAAAATTTTCTATAAAAATTTTCTATAAAAATTTTCTATAAAAATTTTCTATAAAAATTTTCTATAAAAATTTTCTATAAAAATTTTCTATAAAAATTTTCTATAAAAATTTTCTATAAAAATTTTCTATAAAAATTTTCTATAAAAATTTTCTATAAAAATTTTCTATAAAAATTTTCTATAAAAATTTTCTATAAAAATTTTCTATAAAAATTTTCTATAAAAATTTTCTATAAAAATTTTCTATAAAAATTTTCTATAAAAATTTTCTATAAAAATTTTCTATAAAAATTTTCTATAAAAATTTTCTATAAAAATTTTCTATAAAAATTTTCTATAAAAATTTTCTATAAAAATTTTCTATAAAAATTTTCTATAAAAATTTTCTATAAAAATTTTCTATAAAAATTTTCTATAAAAATTTTCTATAAAAATTTTCTATAAAAATTTTCTATAAAAATTTTCTATAAAAATTTTCTATAAAAATTTTCTATAAAAATTTTCTATAAAAATTTTCTATAAAAATTTTCTATAAAAATTTTCTATAAAAATTTTCTATAAAAATTTTCTATAAAAATTTTCTATAAAAATTTTCTATAAAAATTTTCTATAAAAATTTTCTATAAAAATTTTCTATAAAAATTTTCTATAAAAATTTTCTATAAAAATTTTCTATAAAAATTTTCTATAAAAATTTTCTATAAAAATTTTCTATAAAAATTTTCTATAAAAATTTTCTATAAAAATTTTCTATAAAAATTTTCTATAAAAATTTTCTATAAAAATTTTCTATAAAAATTTTCTATAAAAATTTTCTATAAAAATTTTCTATAAAAATTTTCTATAAAAATTTTCTATAAAAATTTTCTATAAAAATTTTCTATAAAAATTTTCTATAAAAATTTTCTATAAAAATTTTCTATAAAAATTTTCTATAAAAATTTTCTATAAAAATTTTCTATAAAAATTTTCTATAAAAATTTTCTATAAAAATTTTCTATAAAAATTTTCTATAAAAATTTTCTATAAAAATTTTCTATAAAAATTTTCTATAAAAATTTTCTATAAAAATTTTCTATAAAAATTTTCTATAAAAATTTTCTATAAAAATTTTCTATAAAAATTTTCTATAAAAATTTTCTATAAAAATTTTCTATAAAAATTTTCTATAAAAATTTTCTATAAAAATTTTCTATAAAAATTTTCTATAAAAATTTTCTATAAAAATTTTCTATAAAAATTTTCTATAAAAATTTTCTATAAAAATTTTCTATAAAAATTTTCTATAAAAATTTTCTATAAAAATTTTCTATAAAAATTTTCTATAAAAATTTTCTATAAAAATTTTCTATAAAAATTTTCTATAAAAATTTTCTATAAAAATTTTCTATAAAAATTTTCTATAAAAATTTTCTATAAAAATTTTCTATAAAAATTTTCTATAAAAATTTTCTATAAAAATTTTCTATAAAAATTTTCTATAAAAATTTTCTATAAAAATTTTCTATAAAAATTTTCTATAAAAATTTTCTATAAAAATTTTCTATAAAAATTTTCTATAAAAATTTTCTATAAAAATTTTCTATAAAAATTTTCTATAAAAATTTTCTATAAAAATTTTCTATAAAAATTTTCTATAAAAATTTTCTATAAAAATTTTCTATAAAAATTTTCTATAAAAATTTTCTATAAAAATTTTCTATAAAAATTTTCTATAAAAATTTTCTATAAAAATTTTCTATAAAAATTTTCTATAAAAATTTTCTATAAAAATTTTCTATAAAAATTTTCTATAAAAATTTTCTATAAAAATTTTCTATAAAAATTTTCTATAAAAATTTTCTATAAAAATTTTCTATAAAAATTTTCTATAAAAATTTTCTATAAAAATTTTCTATAAAAATTTTCTATAAAAATTTTCTATAAAAATTTTCTATAAAAATTTTCTATAAAAATTTTCTATAAAAATTTTCTATAAAAATTTTCTATAAAAATTTTCTATAAAAATTTTCTATAAAAATTTTCTATAAAAATTTTCTATAAAAATTTTCTATAAAAATTTTCTATAAAAATTTTCTATAAAAATTTTCTATAAAAATTTTCTATAAAAATTTTCTATAAAAATTTTCTATAAAAATTTTCTATAAAAATTTTCTATAAAAATTTTCTATAAAAATTTTCTATAAAAATTTTCTATAAAAATTTTCTATAAAAATTTTCTATAAAAATTTTCTATAAAAATTTTCTATAAAAATTTTCTATAAAAATTTTCTATAAAAATTTTCTATAAAAATTTTCTATAAAAATTTTCTATAAAAATTTTCTATAAAAATTTTCTATAAAAATTTTCTATAAAAATTTTCTATAAAAATTTTCTATAAAAATTTTCTATAAAAATTTTCTATAAAAATTTTCTATAAAAATTTTCTATAAAAATTTTCTATAAAAATTTTCTATAAAAATTTTCTATAAAAATTTTCTATAAAAATTTTCTATAAAAATTTTCTATAAAAATTTTCTATAAAAATTTTCTATAAAAATTTTCTATAAAAATTTTCTATAAAAATTTTCTATAAAAATTTTCTATAATAATTTTCTATAAAAATTTTCTCAAACAATTTTCTAAAAATATTTTCTATTAAAATTTTGTAAAAAAAAATTTTATATAAATTTTCGAAAAAAATTTTCTATAATAATTTTCTAAAAAAATTTTCCATAAAAATTTTGTAAAAAATTTTTCATAAAAATTTTGTAAAAAAATTTTTTATAAAAATTTTCTAAAAAAATTTTCTAAAAAATGGGATGTATAAATAATTAGATTTTTTAATTTTAGTTTCTATTAAACCAAAATGGCGATCATTTGGCAAAAAAGTATGGTCGCCTACCATAAATTTATGATCAACTGTTTCAACATTTTTGTCAGATGACTAAACAATTTTCGACCATATTAAGGTTATGGAAATGTTAAAATTTTGTCCTGAGTAGGCATCACTAAACATTGGTATGCTTTGGTATCTGAAGACATGACAAAATTACTAATAATTATATTTCCAAACTTTGAAAACAGACTGACTTGTACCACTATTAAAATATATAGTAATGGTATTTTTCTTCTCCAAAAAATAAACTCAATTTATTAGCTTAATTATCATGGCATACTGCGAATTACTTGAGATAATGTTACTTTATTAGGATTTGATATGAAATAGCTGATAAAGTAGATTTTTCAAATTTTTGACTTATACCACTTTTAAAATTAAATTAAATTGTATTTGAAATATTTCTAGATTAATTTACTTTAAATTTACTAAACAATTAGTCAAATGCCTAAATGTGCTAAATCCATTTAGAAAAAAAATTGTTGTAGAAAATCGTGGAAAACACCTGGATAACATTTGCAGGATTTTGTACGAGTGTAGAAAAATGAAAAGAACATTGAGCAAAAAGTTTTACAAACAGCGCTGACAAATTTTTTTTTCTTTCACCAATTTTAAATTCTGAATTAATCCTCACTTTTGGTCTCAACCCTATGTGCGTCGATTTGAAATGAATTAAGCTGCACATTTTATTTATTTGTATTTAATCTGATTACAAGACTTAAAGGCCAACTTAATCTAGATTTATATGGTTTTATTTTTATATTTTTTTCCTATTTCGCAAGAAAGACATTGTTTTCTAACTTTTTATTTAATTCTTTTGCCTTAATTTGTCTTGTCATAAACTAAATCACAGTAGCTGTTACTATAAAAAATTGGTTATTAATTTCAATAAAAATAAATTGGCATCTAAAGAAAACCAAAATCTCATATTTTTACCCACAATATTTTTTTATTAAAAATAAAATAAACATCCATCATCAATCAATTTTCTAACTATCAATTATAAAATCAATATCTGTAAATGAAAAATATATTTTTTGAAAATATTTTTAACGATTTGATTTTATTTTCTTTCGGTTTCTTTTTTATCATTGACACAAATTTAATGTTGTAGCCATGGGTTATAAAATGTCAAATGTAAAATCACAAATGACAGAAAATTTAAGCTGTCAAAGGGCTCTCCAAAAATCTGTTTGAATGTAAACGAAATAGAAAAAAAAAACTTAATCAATAAAACTGTGATTGTAAAACAGCTTACAACAGCTATGTATATCGTTTTTAGCTTTTGTAGTGAATTTATATTTGTAGTGAAAAATATTACGGTATTTTATGGAGCAGAAAAAAATTCTTCCCTTTTGGTTGTTTACTTAACGAACCTTTCGTTTTAACTTCCACTGATTTCTATCTATTTTTCTCACCATCTTTTTGTTATGAATACCTTTACTGTGTTCAAAATAAAAATACTACTGCTGCAAAATCAAATAAAAATTCATCATTTACAAATCCTTGTTTAAGCTTTCATTTCCTCTTAGAGGTTTCCGGTCTGTGAATTCGTTCGTGTTCTTTGTTTTACTCAGGTAGTTTACATTCTTTTTTTTCGACGCTTTTTGTTTATGATCATTCGAACACTAAAAATATAAAGGTTTTTTTTTTATTTTGTTAAATTTTTATTGCACCAACCACAATTTGACATCAATTGCTTTAGTTAGAGCTTTTGTTTTGTATGTTTTCAGTTCAGTTTTTTTTTCCATACAACCCATAGTGTTTTTTGGGTTGTAAAATCTTGTATTCAGTAAGAGTGTCAATGATATTTTTAGTGACACATTGTTTTTACACTATTGAGTGCTGATGTTTTAACGAGATTTCAGAAGTGTTTCATGTAAAAATTGCGTGAAAACGATTAAGTGAAATTTTATTTCAGTTGATGGATTTGTTTAAAGGTTCACATTTTGAATGGAAGTGTGTTAAATTGTATAGATAAAAAATACATATTTTATATGAATATATTTTCAATATTTTTTTACGTACATACGATTATTTTATAATTCTGTCACTGAAAGGTGATACTCTTGATGTCTATCATCCAAGTAAGTCGTTTAGTGCATCAACAACGTTTAAAACAATGCAAGTTACTTTGTGATGTAAAGGTAACCCATTGCACTAGGCTGACACTTTTAATTGTTTGCGCAGCAGACAAAAAAAAATAATAATGCTTAATAATTTGTTTTTGGATTCTGTCCAAAAATTAGTAAATGGCAAAGGTACGAGACTAAAGCGCCAGGGTGTGATTGGCTTAGCTTCCTCCAAAATCTGCAGCGCGACCTAAACCTTCGTATAGGAAGTGAGATAAAATTGCTCCAAATTCAGCAAGATAAAATTAAAATGAGTTAATTGATGCTCATGAGTTTAATGATTCTCCTCCAGTGAAAAAAATTGAGTTTAGTGGTTCTCCTCTAGTGAAAAATTGAGTTTTAAAAATGGGGCTCCTCCAATGTCCGACTTATTTCAATAAAGTGCATAGGTTAAACACGATAACCAAAACGGTTACACGTGGCTTATTAAAGCAACGACCAAAACAGTACAACAAAACAGCTATTCGGGGAAGCCAATTAGCCAGTGTGAGTGAGACGTAAACCACTCGAAGGCCGAGCAACAAGTACGGTCTGATTGATTTTAAGCGATAATGACAATGACGCGCGCACGTGTTCATCAAGCCAGAGCTACTTTACGACTGATGCTAAAAGTGGCACTTTTAAAACCTGTTTGGCGATTTTTAAAACGGTGGGCGATTTGTTTGGCTATTTTCCATTATTACTCATTATTATAATATTCCGTTTGTGTTCGCATTTCGTAAAAACTACTGGAAGAATTTAAATAAAATTTTATTAGGACATAGCTGAGTATCTCGGTTCAAATATAGGATACTTTATTCCCGTAAACAGTTCCAAGGGAAAATAAAAATTAAATTGTGAATTTATTAAATTGTGAATTTACGCAATAGAATTAAAGATACTGAAAGCTTGTCAGCACATTGGATCATCATACGAAAGCTATGATGATTTAAATTTTCTGCTGAAAAAATGCTGTCAAAGTACGTGTTATGTGTGCCAAAGATAGATTTCTTGCAAAAGAAGGGGGTGTCAACACCTAGTTTAACCAAGAAATGTTCAGTAGAGACCATAGCAAGTGGAGTTCAGGAAGGAAAGACTACTTGTAATCTACAGAACTGTAAGAACTATAAGCTTTAAACTTGACGAATGTAATCTACAATAATTTCTACTAAAAAAAATCTATACATAAAAATTATACATAAACTTCTTTATGAATTCTCTTATGGTATTCTAAAACAATTTGTTGTTTAAGGACAGCACTTACCCATTGTAAATTTATACGACAAAAACTTTTATAAGTTTTACATACCTGCAAAGAAACAGTAAAACAATATTTTTAAAACACATTATAATTATTTTTATATGTACTATATAGTACATACATACATATATAAATGACTTAACGTAAAATATAAAAAAATAAATGCCCAAAAACCATTAACAAACTAGAAGTCAAATGTAGCAAAAAGTACGTGATATTTTACCTAATTACAGAATATTGTATCAACATTTAATACCAACATAAAGAGCTACTTTCCCAGACGTTTTGTTGAAGAACAAAAAAATAATTTAAAAAAAAACGAAATAAAATATGTATAAACATAATTTAAGTAGCACAAGACATAAAATTAAATACACAAATAACCCAGAAAGTATTTTTGTCGAGAAATAATTGTATATGAACTAGATTTTATGAAACGAAGTTAATAAAAACAAGTAAGACTGCTATATTCGGCTATGGCGAATCTTATATAGACTACACCATAGTAATGTGAAATATTCCCTTACTTTGTTATGTTTTCCAATTTCAAAATAATATATATTCGCTTTTTACTTTTATGATTTTCAACTTTATTATTAAAAATCTATACATCTATACATATAATAAAACAGTAACTCATTTGCTGTCCGTCTGTCTTTTTGTGTGTGTTCGCATCACGATACTTCGCAAAAGTATCTTATATACAAGAGAAAGTAGAGATAAAGCAGTGAAAGTACGCCGATTTTTTACCGAATTAAAGTACGGCATCTTTTATTTAAGAAAGAGGGATATTTTAAACACTGTTGCGCAACAGATGGCGCTGTTTTAAAATAATGACAAAATATGAATTACTTACTGCCAAAAATAGCCAATTGAATAAAATCTGTATTTGATTTGTAGTTTTACTTTGTGGAATTACATTCTTATTAAAATATTTTAAACACCTTTTACAGAGCTTTACAATAATTTTTAGAATTTTATATAAATTTTAGAATTTTATGGAGGGATGAATACCTTTATATAAAATAAATACGTATACTTGAAGCCCTATAGAAGTAAGAGTCTTAAAATTTGGTGTGGATTACTTTCAAAGTAAAATCGAATACAATATTATCAGGATGGACACAGCTAATAAAATATAAAATTTTTTTTTGTACAAATTCAACGAAAATGATTTTTAAATTTTTTTTGAAAATTTTTTGTCAAAATGTTGTCGAATTTTTTTTGTAAAAATTTTATTGAAAAATTTTTATTAAAATTTTATAAAAATTCTATTGTAAAAATTTTATAAAATATTTTTTTTTGTAAAGATAATTTTTTTTTGCAAAAATTTTATCGAAATTTTTTTAATAAAATTTTATCAAATTGTTTTTGTAAAAATTTTCTCGAAGTTTTTTTATAAAAAGAATTTAAGTACCATTTTTAAAAAAAAAATTTTTTTTTTAAATTTTTACAAAAAATTATCGGTAAGATTTTTTTTTGCAAAAATTTTATCGAAATTTTTTTAATAAAATTTTATCAAATTGTTTTTGTAAAAATGTTCTCGAAGTTTTTTTATAAAAAGAATTTAAGTACCATTTTTACAAAAAAAAATTTTTTTTTTAAATTTTTACAAAAAATTATCGGTAAGATTTTTTTAGACAATTTTTGATAAAACTATCATAGAAAATTTTTTTCCAATCAATTGTCTGTAAAATATTATCAAAAATTTTTTGTAAACATTTTAACGAAAATTTTTGTAAAAATTTTAAGGAAAATGTTTTTAAAAAATTTTATCGAAAATTTTTTGTAAAAATTTTATCGAAAATTTGTTGTAAAAATTTTATTGAAAATTGTTTGTAAAAATTTTACAGAAAAATTTTTCTAAAAGTTAGGACCTTCATGCAATCTATATTGCTTTAGAATGGTCAGACTATTGACTGTTCCTGGTTCCCAGTGGGCACCTTGTGGGTCTATCGGCTACCTCTATGGTGTATTGCATTCTATAAAGGACTTTAATACAATTTAAAGTAGAAAAACCCTACCAATTAAAATCGATCCTCGCAAGGGGTTATTAATCCCTCGAGATCTGTATGCACTCCATGGGATCTACTGGTCGCGGTCAGATATTTATTTAACAAAAAATCAAAGAAAAGCCATTACAATAGGAAAAAAATTCTCCATAAGCATCTATCCAACTTTTTGCTCTGTGTTATTATTTTTTTGCTACCCTCGCTCAATGTACAAATATTTTTTAAAACTAAACCCACATTGAAAAAAAAAACTAATTGCAGCATTTGAGATGTTGTTTTCATAGATTTTCTCTTATTGAATTTTATTTTTAAGTTCAAGTGATGACGATGATGATATAACGATGATAATGGATACAAATATACATCGGTGCTACGACAGAATGTTAACATGTTTTACAACCCAAATTCTAAGTAAGAAACTCGATTAGTAGCGATCTAACTTCTTCATGATTGGCGAATACCACTACGTTTCCTTTCGAGTTAATTTGTTCTTTAAATTTTAATAGGTTTGACACCGCATCCTCCAATGGAAAAAAATCGCACCTGTTTAAAATAGCCCTCCCCTGTTATAAACATTTTGAATGCATATTTTCTTCTAATTTAGTTTCACTTACTTTATGCTAACCGTCTCCATCAAGAACTGGACCCCCAAACGGATTTAATTTCTCGACAGTTTCGCTTCAAAAAACATTAAATTTCTGGGTATTTTGCACTGTCGAAAAACCTTAGCATAAGCGGAATGTTTTTCCATTTGAGAAACTAAAATTTCGAACTGCCTTAAGCTTTAAACACATAGACAACAGCGGCTACACGACTACAAATGCCGTTGGCTACAATCGTCGCCATGTAGTCAGCTACTGAATTATGTTGAAGACGACAGCGACATACTTCAAAACTATGAAAATATTGTAGAAACACATATTTAACTTATAAAAAAATTACTTTTTCAAAAAATACTTCTATCGTATCAAAACAAATACATTTATTTGCTCAAAACCTTTTGATTGTAAATAAATTTGTATTTTTAATTTTGTGACATTTTGTTTTGTTGAATAAAATTAAATTGTCGCAAACAAAAATAGAAATTAGCCTAAGCTGGCTACAGCCACAACGGTGGTCGTGTAGCTATTTAGCTATGATGTCGTCAAAATAATCATTTTCATATAAAAGTGTGTAAATTAATTTTGACAGGTTGTAGTCGGTATCCTGCTGGGTTCTATGTGTTTAATGCTTTAATGTACTTTTTTCATTTAAATGTTTTTTTGCTTGTAGTCGTTTGAATTTTGTTGCCTACAATTATGACGACAGAAAACGAATGTTTTATTGTCGTTTCTATCTTCGTTTCAAGATGCAGAATACCGATATGTTTACGACGAATATTGTTAATGCCAACCGTGATGCCAAATTATCGTTTTTATTTCGTTTTCAAACTACAACGCCAACGGGAATGGGGCCGAATATTTTATCAATCATTACTTCTTTATGCCTTTTTCCTGTTAATAGTTTTAATTAGTTTTAGACAGAAAATGAGATATAATTTTAATTGATTCAATTATATTTTTATTTAAAAAAGAACAACTTACTACCCCAATTAAACAAATAATTGAAATAATTGGCAGATTAATAAAATTTCTAACCAAAACTACTTAAAACCTATTAATGATAAACAATTTTTTATGCAATAACTAACCTTGACATTTTTTTATAAACATGCAACGAAATGCTTGCTGGGTTATGACATAAAAACATAATGACTGAATTTGTTTTGTATTCATGATTTTTATTCTTCTTTCTTTATGTTGAGTGTAACAACTATCAAGTATTATTTTTATTATTCTATTCATTCTTACGATTTTTCTTTTTCTCGCTACATTTGTTAAAAGAAAATTTATGAGTTTTTAATGCTACTGGTCAGATAAAGTTAGGTTTGAAATTGTGCTTATTTATGTAAATATTTTTACTGTGTTCAACTTAACCACAATAAAAAATTGTAATTATCGTTTGTCATTCAGAAAAAAAAATTGGATTTTTTCTTTTATTTAAGCATTTTTTCACTTCAAATAAATTTATTTTCAGTTGCAAGTATAAGTTTTTATGTCTATTTTTGTCATAAAAAATTTTGATAAAAAAATGTCAAAAACTCATGAAATTTCCATTAGAGTTGTTTTGAGAAAATTTATAACTGTTTAATATTCATAATTTTTGTTTTAATAAATTTAAAAGCTTAGGAAAATTATTCAAAACTAGAGTGCTCTAATTATTTTAGTGATAAATTAATGTGGTTGTGTTAAAAAAAAGAGAATTATTTGGGAATAAATAATGTGCATCGATGTGTACATAATATTCATATTTTATAAAGCAGTGGGACTTGGAATTTAAAGTGAAATTAAATACTTGTAAATATTTCGAAATTTTTGAGTGAGATTTAAAATAAATCATTATTTGAAATGGGGTTTTATGCTCTTGTACTTATTATTAAATGCCAGGTCCATTAAAGCTGAAATTTCCTAAGGTACAGGATTTTTATTCAACAAAAAATACATTGTTGGCTTAGTCAGCAAATGTGCTAAGTCCACTATTTATGAAAATTGACATTTTAATTTAGTATGGTTATATAATTCTAAATACATCTTTTTTAGCAAAAAAAAACCTTTATGTTGCTTTTCTTGCTGTTTTTTATAAATAAAAGCTAAGAATAATTCTTCCAAAAAAAAAAAAAAACCGACTACAAAACAAATATATGTATGTGCATCAATTCTGAACTAAAAATTTAAAAGAAAGTAATGTGTAAGAAATAGTACTCAAATCAAATACTTTTATACTTGTTGCTCTAACGGACATAGTAATATACGTTCTGTACATTCAAATGTCTATCCGTAACGGTTAAGCAGATAAAGCCATATTCGACAAATTACGTCAGATATGAGGACACCCTTTATTTTTTTACACTTATTATTACTGACACAGTAATATAAAGGAACGGTTCCAAAGATATGGCCAAATAGCTTAAACAATATCACCTAGGGGACACCCTTTAATGTGCAATTTTAAATTAAACACTTATTTTAAAGGACAGATTCTTTGTAAATTTCTAATGTCTGTCTAAAACGGCTCAAAAGTTTTGTCATATGCATCAATTTACATCAACTATTGGGACACCCTTTAAAATTTTAAATATTTATTAATGTTATTATACGGGACATAGTAGTGGAGATTCTGTCTAATTTTCAAGTGTTTGTCTGTATCGGTTCAAAAGATAGGGCTAGATAGGTAAAATTATATCAATTATGGGGACACCCTTTAGTTTCCAAATTTAAATTATATACTTGATGTTATAAAGGACTTAGATATACAGGTTCCTTGAATATTTCAACCGTCTCTCTGTTACGGTTCAAAAGTTTTGCAATATACATCAAATTACATCAACTATTGAGACACCCTTTAACTTCTAATTATAAATATTTAATTTTTATAATTTTATAAATAGTGGACATTCTGTCCAATTTTCAAGTGATTGTCTACAATGGTTCAAATGGTTCATATATTTAAATTGACGTCACATATGGAAACACCCTTTAATTTTTAAGTTTATTTTTTTATTAATTTTTTTATTAATTTCTGTTATTAGCAGCTATAGTAATATGCAGTTTTTTAAAATTATAAAAGGATGCCCTTTACGGTTCATATTACACGTAAAAACACGTATGTTTTATGGGGACACCCTTTAATTTTCAAAATTCTGAACTTCTTTTAAAATGGGATCAATCTGTAAGCATTTCCTTTCTAAAAAATAAAAAAAAATAAAAAAATGACTGAGTTCTGGGCACAAACATAAAAAAAGCAACATTCAGACGAATTGATAACCTCCTTCTTTTTTTGAAGTCGGTTAAAAAACTAAAAACACATACACATAAAGATGTTCATATACCCTTTTACATGCACATAAACCTTGTCTTGAGCAATGCCTTGCTCAATAGGGGGATATGGAAGCAGATCACATTCTTGGGTTTCTTTTCGATAACCAGTTTGTAATTGACGGCAAGCTTGCTTTCACTGAGTCACGCTCTACCACCAATTTTACTCTTGACTTTAGTGATTTTAGACTATTGAGTGGTAACTGTCGGCCTTCTTTCTCTTCACGCAGTCTCTAGTAATTATCTCTAGTATTTATCTAAGACTTAGATCCACCATGGCATTCACATTTAACAATTTTCTGTCCGTTGTACTAAGTCTTATGCTAGTCAGTACTGGATATTCACATATTATGTGCGCTACCGTCTCAGCCTCTTCCAGGCACAGTCTGCAAGTATCCTCTTCTTCGATTTTCATCTTAGCTGGATGATACTCGAAGTTTATATGATCTGACACTAACCCAGTTATCCAGTATAACGTATTTCTCTTATATCTGAGCACCTTACGGTCCTTCCTGCCAAGGGGCTCCATTTCCTGGTGCTACTCAGAAAATCACTGCATATCTCTGTTTTGCTAGTTGGTCCGCTGCTTTATTCCCAGCTGTGTGTGTGTGTGTAAATGGAAAAAGTAGAATATCATAAAAACCAAATGTGTTAAGTATATCTAGAGCCAGAAAAGTTTGCAAAAGATTTATTTTATTATTCAATAATATTAATTAATATTAACTACAGTCAATAGTCAATCAATATTAACTACAGGAAAAAACTACATTTTTTATATGTGTAAAAAAAGCTAGACTGCTTTTTTGTCTCTCCTAAAAAAATGAGAAAAGCTTTTCTAAAAAAAACCGAGCGCTTTGCTTTGCTTCCAGGTTAAGAAACAAGGTATTTGACTTTCGGGTGTTGAGGTATTGTTTGGCTATTTATTCGAATAGGAGGTCAGGGGTGACTGCCAGTATATTTTTGTTCTTTAATTTTTATTCTAAATTAGCTGTCCCCACACACGTACATCCTGTGTACATCCTGACAGTATTTTGTTCGATTTTGCCTTGAATGTAATCCACACTTTATGTAAAGGTACCCATCCCTGGATAAAATTCTAAAATTGATATAAAATTCTAAAAGTTATTGTAAAGCCATGAAAAAGGTAGACATAAAATGAGTTGCTCATTATTTGAAAACAGCGCCATCTGTTACGCAACACTGCGTTCAAAAATAAAAGATGCCTTAAAGTACGCAGTACATTTAAATAAAAAAAAATCGGGGTACTTTCACTGCTTTCTCTTGCGGAAAAGAGTATACTATATTGGAATCAGGATATTAAGGTACCTCCTCACAAAATTTTGTTAAAATCCATCCAGTAGTTTTTACGTGATGCGAACACAAACAGGAAATAAGTTACTATTTTATTTATAGATTTTTTCAAACCACAATTACACAGAAAATATATGATCTTGTAAATGTTGCGATGCTATTTTGGGGCTTTCATGAATGCTTAGCAAAACTGTGTCGCCAACAAAAATGATTAAATTGTAATCAAAAACTTGGTAATCGTTACCTAAGTAATGTTAAAAACCAATAAAACTTGTTCATAAAGTTCAGAATATGGTTCTTGTGACTATACCACATCCATTTTTTTCCTGCATGTCAAAACAAAATCTGAAATATTTTTTTTTCTTTAAAATAATATTTAAGTATTATTACACGAATTTTAGTGTTGGTTTTAAGTTCTTATATGTTGTTTTTAGGGTTCCGTACACAAAGTGTAAAACCGTAACCCAATTGTTTTCGCTACAATATCTGTCCGTCTGTCAGCGCCTTTTATCTCTGGAACCGTAATAGGTAGACTTTTGAAATTTTCACAGATGATGTATAGCTGTTGCCGCTATAGCAACAAATACTATACAAGCGGCAATTAAAACTTAGTTCGCTATATAAACAAGTCTAAAAAATAAACCTAAAAATTAAAGGGTGTTCCGTTAGTGGTGTGATTTGCATGTATAAGGCCTAAGTTTTGAACCATAATAGGTAGACGCTTGAAATTTTCACAGAAGGTGTATAACAGTGGCCGCTATGATAACAAATACTAAAACTTATAGGGTGTTCCCATAGAGAAGTGTTGTTCACGAATATATGTTTATTTCTTTAACTGTAGGAGGTATGGACTCAAGATTTAAAAACAGTAATTAAAACTTAGTTCGCTTTATAAACAAGTATAAAAAATAACCTAAAAATTAAAGGGTGTTCCGATAGTGGATTGATTTGCATGTATAAGGCCTAAGTTTTGAACCATAATAGGTAGAATCTTGAAATTTTCACAGAAGGTGTATAACTGTGGCCGCAATAGCAAAAAATATTAAACTTATCGGGTGTTCCGAAAGTGAGGTGTTATTTGCCGTTATGTCTTTATTTCTTGAGCTATGGGAGGCAACCACTTAAAATTTGCAGACAGTAATTAACTCTATGTTCGCTTTCTATTAAATTAAACCTTAAAATTAAAGGGTGTTCCGAGAGCGACGCGCTTTGCGTGTATATGGCCTAAGTTTTGAACCATAATAGGTAGACTCTTGAAGTTTTTACAAGAGGTTTATTACTATGGAAACTATAACAAATAATAAAAAATTAAAGGGTGTTCAGACAGTGACATGATTTTTACTTAAATAGCCTTATTTTTTGAACCGTAATAGGTAGATTCTTGAATTGACACTGTAACAATTAGTAATTACTAAAGGGTGATCCATCAGTGACATGTTTTCACGTATATTACCTTATTTTTTTAACCGCAATAGGTAGGCCTGATATTTTTGTAGAAAGTGTATTACCATGGCCGTTATAACAACAATTCCTAAAATTTAAAGGGTGTTCCAATAGCGATGCAATTTTCGCGAATATGACTTTGATTTTAAAAAGAAAAGTGTGCCCCATAAGACATGAAAAATTAACAACTTGAGTTTTTAAAGGCGTACTAAACATAGTACGGAACCCTACGTGTGTGAGACTAACTCGCACTTGACTGATTTTTTAATAAATGAAAAGAAAAATATATTTAAATATTTTTTAAATTTTTAACACATATATTTTTTTGTGCTCATTGCATATATTTCAGCTCCTTTTCAAAAGTATATTTTAGAGCTGATCACTTCACAGAATTCGGCTGATCACTTTAAAGAATTCGGCTCACACAGGCGGCTTACATGAAAGAGACAAATGTCGACTTTGCGTGCTTTAAATAATACATATTTGTTATTCCATAAAATTAATTTAAAAATCCTTAGTATGTAAAATATTTAATTTCAAATAATTGTGGTTAAAATTTTAGTTCACTTAACACTAAAACCAAACTCTTTTAATGTTAATAATATTTAAGTAGCGAATTCGCTTGAGTATACAAGTATTTGTAGCACTTAAAGATTTTTCGTGGACAAATAAGAATTCTTTATATTTTCAAATTAGTCAAGCAAGTTGAAAAAAAAATATCTCGTAAATCTGTTTAATTTACGAAACAGTAGCCCCTTCTCAATTTCGTCAATTACGGAGGCGACAAGCGAAACAAATTTGAAGAACCCCAAATAATCACTCAAGCAGCAAACACAGTTTTTCATCCTAAAACACTTTAAAAGTCACACACTTATGCCACACAATTCAAATATATAGGGGCATAACAAAAAGCTGATACACAAACCATACAGTTGGACTAAAAGCTTATGATAGACTTTTGCTTTTCGAAGATTGAAATTATCAAAAAAAAAAAACTGCTAGAATTCCCCGACTGCCACATAATAAATCTTGCAAGTGTGGAAATAATGTGCTGCAGAAGAGCATCTTCAAAGCCCAGCTGGAATTGTATTTTGATTGTAACTTTTTATGATTTCATTTAAAATAAATAAAATAAATAAAATTCTCGATATTGTAACGATAACTGTTTACAATTAATGAAACGTTTAGAACCCCTCCCAAACGAAATGCACAGTGACACAGGAAAATCTCATCGTAATATGCTGTCAAAATAATTAAATATGATTTCATTCTTAATTTAACTAAATACTTTGCAGCATGTGTGTGGAAGTTTAGGAAAATCATTTATTAATTTTTTTTGTTTGTTTCGAAAAGATCATTTATAAAAATTATTATTTTTTTTTTTATAAAAAATACAAACATTTCACAGAGAATCTTCCTCCCTCCATCTTCACGAGCCGCAGCAAAGCAACTATTCAAGCATTCAGCCATGTGTTGTTTCATTTTATGCTTGCAGCATGATGGTCTTTCTTTAAGCAACATGTAGCAGCAACTGATTTTTACATTTTCTTTTTAAAAATATACGAATGGAAAAAAAACTCAATATAAATATAAAAAATAAAATGACTAATGATCTATGGCACAGTAATGTTTAGTTCATCTTACAGCGCAGATATGAAAATTCAATTAAATTGTGCTTAACGTTGATTTTGTTAAAGTTGTTATGAAGCAGATTGGTTAGGTTTGATTTGTAAGATTTTTTTTTTTTAATTTTTTATTATTAAATTTTCTCTATGCTGAGATTAATGATGCATTTAGAAATGTCATTTTAATAGTTTATGGGAGTTTTTTTTTTGTTTTGCTGTGCTGTTCTGTACTTAGCAATATGGTTATTTTTTAGGAAGTTAATCAGGAAATCAATGCTAATTGTAAAGTGGTAAGAAGTGTACATTAAGAGATAAAATAAAATATTAAATCATGGATTTTCTTATGTACGGGCATCTGGGTAAATCAATTAATTTGATTTTAATTTAATACAAATTCCATTAATCATAACAAGATTAAGAAAATAAATACAAGAAATATAAAAAAATACTGTTATTTAAACCTTATTGCAGTATATTTTCACTAAGAAATTTGACAGTTGTTGTCCTAATCATATTTTAAAAGCTGTTCTTTTCAGACGCACTTGTTTGTATTGGTGAATTTTTGAATGCTTTTAATCTACATTTTTAAGACATATATTAGGAATATGCCTTAAAGACCAATTTAGATTAGAGTGCCCGCGACGCACAATGCTTTGTTCTATAAAAAATAACTATCAGGCATGTTCCAGAAAAGTAATAGAATGAAAATAAAATACGATTTAAAAAGTAAACTTTTTCATTTGAAATGAAAATAAAAATTGTAAATAACTTTTTTTTTAATTATCCATAAAAATTAGTATTTTGTTGTTGGATTTCACAAAAAAGCTGTGATATTATGGACTTGCACTTTTGCAGGACCATTAGCATCAAACACTGAACTCCGCTATTGTATTTTTCGTGTAAACACAATAGGGATTCTACAGTTCATACACATCAACACAAATTTATTTAAAGACTCTCGAGTTCATACACATCAACACAAATTTATTTAAAGACGTGCCTCAGGCTTTTGTCTCTCTGATGTTTTGGAGTTGGTGTAGCAGCTTTGCTAGTGGAAATAACATTTTCACCCAAAAGATCACTGAGGTCTACTGCTATTTTGATTTCATTTTGAACGCACAATTGACCAACAGCTTTCTCCATAAGCGGAAATTTGTTGCATGGTCCTCAACCAGTAGCTGTAGCTTCCGAACTATTATGTTCGATTTTTCCCCACTACATTTTTCATTTTATTAGATTACTGCAACTTGCATTTTTCCAATTAGAAGTACCCCCTTTTGGAGGACCATTACTGTTCAATTCGACGGTAAGGTCTAAGTTTGCAATCCTCACTCACACTAAAGGCCATGATTCACTATCATACTCAGTCGTACGATCTGTCAGTCGTACGACTGACAGATCGTACGACAAAAATAGAATGTGGACCAATAAAATAGAATGTGGACCAATAACGTATGGAATGAATGTGGACCAATAAAGTATGATAGTGTGGATTAGAAATGTATGTGTGTGACAGACTTTTTGACAGGTATGTACGATTTGATAATCTTGTGAAAAAATTCATAAAATAGTATTTTTTCTATGGAATCTTGCAAATGAACGCCCTTTTTGAAACGAGTTTATGAGTAGGACAGAATTATGTAAGTGTAGGATAGTGAATGCTGGCCTTCAATTTTAATTCAAAATTATTGCGTTAATATTTTTGATTTCTAGTGATGATTTCTAAATTTGCAGCCTCAATCAACATTAGTGATAGTGCGTTAAAAAATGTTTGCACTAAAATTTAATTATTTGATTTGAAAAAAAACTAATCTGCGATATATTTTTTTCTCCACTAATTTGAGTGCAATGTAGCAATTGTGCACTAAATTTGAAACACAATTTTTGAAAGTTTAGTGAGAGTGTGTTAAATACAGCTTTTTATTGATTGCAAGTAAAAATTTCGCACTAATTAAGTAAGTGAAGATTTTTTGCACTAAATCTGCGTTTAGTAATAGTGCAAACATTTGCACTACCGCTAAATTCTTTGGAGTGTTAGTGAAGATTTGTAGTTAATCACTAAGCTGGAAAAAAATTGTGCAATAAATTTTTTTTCCAATATTATTTAGTGGTAGTGCAATGCTAATTTCAATCAAAATTTGGTGCACTACCCACATCTATGCTACTTTTTTATGGTCTTATTTAGTAAATCTTTTTGTCAGGTCAGGATTGTTCTACACAAAGCGCAACAATATTGTAGCGTGCACGGTGTTGTTATGTTTTCGCCTAAATATGTAAATTTTTAATTTCAAATTCTCGTTTTATTTCATTGTAATTGTAATTACATATTTCTGTGAAGGCCTTCCATTTCACAATGAAACTTAAAAGTATTTTTAAACTACTACATGGTTTATGGTCTATAAATGTCAATTCACTTTTCGAAAACAAAACAGAAATGAAGAGTAAAAAGTAGAATGCAGATCACCATAGAGTAAAATTGAAGTGAATATAAATTACGTTGACTTCAAAATAGAATCCAGAATATACCTGTATATCTTGTATTGTAACAAAAGTTATACTGTTCGACAGATAACACTATAGTTCGAACCCATTTGAAAGAATTTTTAAGTTTTAGCTCCTATTGACGTCACCAGAGGGCGCAAAATTCGGATAATTATGTGCATTAACTATTAAAAATAAAACTTAGATTTGACTCTTACTTAAAAACGGATCCAAACATTTAAATTCTGAAAGCAGGAGATCGAAAATTGGATATTCTGGTAGCTAATGTTATTAACAATAATAATTTATTAAAAGTTTTTGCAAATATTTTGCTGAAGTGACTTCTTATTGCACGTAAAAAGTCATATTATTCAAATTAAAATTTAAGTAACTCTTTGGTTCGATGTTCGATAGTTTAAAATTTCCTTCATTATCACAATTATATATTCATTACATGTATATGTAATAAAACTGTAACAGGACCATTTTTTTACATGAAATATTTTTTAAAAATTTTGTTGCTGATGCAGTTAGTAATCAAAATGAAATGTCTGTCTGTCTGCCTGTCTGTGTACGCGTAAAAACTACTGGCTGAATATTAATACAATTTTGTGAGAAGTTATCTTGATTAAATAGGATACTTTTTGTCACAAAAATATCTCATTTCCTAGAGAAAAAGTAGTGAAAGTATGCAATTTCACCCATTTGAAGGTACTGCAAGCTTGACGGCACCTTATATTTTTTTCAGCGGAATATTTTTAACACTATTTACAAAACCCTACAATATTTATATAATATATATATTTTAGAATTTCATCCCGGTACGAGTACCTCTATATAAAGAAAATACACAAAACATAACTGAAGCAGAAAAAAGTAAGAGTCTTAAAATTTGGTGGGGAGTACTTTCAGAGCAAAATCCAACAAAATATTATCAGGGTGCCTACAATGTGGCGGGCACAGCTAGTTGGTTAATAAAACATACGATTTATAAATAGAATTTCATTTTAAGCAAAAATAGCTGCTGTGGGAGCCAAGCATTATTTGCTTTTTATACATAAAATAAATCAAGTTTTTAGCCATCGACAAAACCTAAAATTAAAAGCAAATAACACTAACTAAATAAATCTATTTTTGAATCTAAATGTAAAGAAACCTTTTTTTTACTGCCAATTCAAATAAAATTTATGAAAAAGAAAGTTGCATAAAATTGTCTGAAAGTTGATAACAATGTACGAGTGTGTATGTGCTAGAATACAAAGACGGTCAGACAAAGAAAATAGACAAGTTTAAAGAAATGTAATTTGATTATTGTACTTCAATGCCTTTTGATTTCTATTGATGTTAAACTATAAAATTAGTTTCATTTGTTGCTAAAAGTTTTCAACATCATACGAGTGTAAACGCAAATCGGCAATAAGTGCTTCGTAAATAATTTTACATTTTTTAGCTTTTTCTGCTCATCTTTTCATATTTTCTATCTTCGCTCTTTGTGCAATTTAACATAAAGTACTAGGGAAGTACTAGGGAAGTTTATGCTTAGAGCTATCTCCGAGATAATGAGAATTCTGGTAACTAAAAAATTAAAATTCTAACAGTTTTAATACCCAAAATAAAATAAATTATTAAAACTACTAGAACTTGCGAAATCTTAGAGAAGGGTAAATAAGTGGCAGGAATATCAGCGCAGAACCCAATTATGGTTTCTGATATTCACGATCTCAGTGGTGAAGTTAAAGTTAGTAATCGCCAAACCTCCTGGGGACAGACGCTACTAGATTTTATTTTTATTAAGGGCTGCTCTGAATATGAGCTCGTGTAATACTGGAAGCTGTTTAGATAATACTAATAAAAGCTTATTAAGCTCTTGTAATTTTACAGTTTATCCTCGAACTTTATATTATATTTATTATCAACAATTTATGCATATTCACAAGTTGTTCATCTATCTACAACTCCCTGAGTGCGAGTATTTCTGTATTTCACTTTCACATTATTTTCCTTAAAAAACAAGCGCTTGTTGCTTATTATCAACTTATTCTCAAACACAGTTATCGAACGTTTTTCATATGTAGATTGCAAATGTTAAAGTGGGAAGTAAAATAGATGTATTTTGTTATTTGTTTTTTTTTTTTGTAAATAAAATTAAAACATTTGCAAATACCTTTTCTCAACTGAAAATCCATCGTAGTTTAAATATTAAGGCTTACCTTTCAAAAATGATTGAGAATTGTGCTTAAAATGAAATAAAAAAATCAGTCAAGAACGAGTGAGACGAACACATGTAGGGTTCCGCACTATGTTTAGTACAACTTTGAAAATACAAGTTGTTAGTTTTTCACGTCTTATGGGGTACCCTTTAATTATTATTAAAGCGTATTGTTATTGCAGTAGAAATTGTAAAACATAATCTGTGTAAATTTTAAGTATGAGCCTATTACTGTTCAGGTATAAGAACTTTCTATGAAAATATCAGGAACCTACCTATCGCGGTTCAAAAAACAAGGCAACATAAGTGAAAAACATGTTATTGCGGAACACCCTTTTATTGTTATAGCAACGATGGCAGCACATCTAATGTAAAAATTTCAAGAGTCCTCTTATTACGGTTCAAAAAATAAGGCCATATACGTCCAAATTATGTCACAGTCATGACAGTTCCTTTCTCTATGAATATATCGAGAGTCTACCTATTAAATTCAAAATAAGGTAGTATATGTCACATGTCGAATCAATACCTTTAAATATTTGTTAAAAAGGCCATATTAATACACCTTCTGCAAAAATTTCAACAGTCCACATATTATAGGTCAAAAACTAGACCATATAAATGCAAATCAAGTCACTGTCGGAATACCCTTTTATTTTTGGTAATTATCATAACGGCCGTTGCAGCACATCTACTGCAAACATTTCAAGAGTCTACCTATTACTGTTCAAAAAATAAGGCTATTTACGTACACATGATGTCACTGTCAGAGCACCCTTTAATTTTATTATTTGTTGTAGCGGCCATGGCTGCTTATTATATATCAATAGTCTACTTATTGCGATTAAAAAAGTAAGTCACTATACGTGAAAAACATGTCACTGTCGGAACACCCTTTAATTTTTAGAAATTGTCATAGCGGCCGCATATCTTCTGTACAAATTTCAAGAATCTATCTATTACGGTCCAAAAAATAAGGCGTTATACATGCAAATAAATTCTCTGTCGGAAAACCCTTTAATTTTTACTGTTTTTTTTCTGTGAAAATTTCAAGAGTCTGCCTATTATCGTTTGAAACTTAGGCCATATATATGCAAATCATGTCACTATTGGAACACCTTTTAATTTTTAGGTTTGATTTTGTATACTTGTTTATAAAGTGAACATAGTTTTAATTACTTTCTGCATACTTTAAACGGTGCCTCCTACAGCTCAAGAAATAATAGCATAAATGCAACAATACGTCACTTTCGGCACACCCTATAGGTTTTAGTATTTGTTGCTATGGCAGCCATAGTTATACCCCTGCTGTGAAAATTTCAAGAGTCTTTAATTACTGTTTGTAAATTTTAGGAGTGTGCCTCCTACAGTTCAAGAAATAAATATATGCACGGCAATATCACGTCTCTATCGGCACACCCTATAAGTTTTAGTATTTGTTGCTATAGCGGCAACAGTTATAGATCTGTGAAAATTTCAAAAGTTTTCCTATTACGGTTCCAGAGATCACAAACGTTGGCAGACGGGCAGCGCACGTTTTTACCCTTTTGGTACGGAACCCTAAAAACATATTTTTCAAGCGTTTGTCTTCGAGATTATTTTTTTAGGAAAATATAATTGTTAAGAAAAGTAATGAGAGCAGTCATTTGTGGTACACGTTGTATACCACAGATTATACTTTTTATAAATCTACTTTGGGTTAGTCCTTTGTTGCACGTAAGGCAACTTCCCTTTACCAAAAAATACCGAATCTATAAGAAGTTAAAAAGAAGTGTACATAAAACCATAAAAGGATCATCATTAATTTTTCAATCATTCGGCAGATTTATTTTCCCTTGCTTTTCCTCATATTTTGTAGTTTTCTCCCCAATGTTTTTTCTTTCAGCGTTTCTATGTACTGCCAGTTAAAATATCAAGGGTTTGTTTGGTCATAATAGACTTTCTCTGTTTGTTAAACACAGATTCCTTTTTAACATTTATTTCTTTTGTAAATTCTTGCTGACTCCCTCATTTTGCTGCTACTCCTGTAACACTGAAAGTCTTTTTGAAAAAAATAAATTGTATGCAAAATTTTTATAGCTAAACAATTTACTTTTTTATTCATGAGCTAAATTGAAGAGACGAAGCAGGAGGGGGAGGAGGAGGCGAGTTGGTAAAAGGCAATGTATTTGGAAGAAGTAAAATTATATGTATGAATAAAGAAAACACCAAGTATCAAATGATTTATTACTTTAGTAAGTAAAACATGATTAGCTTTTCGCAATTTATATCCTTTTTCATATCATGTTTTACTTTAATATTTTTCCTTTCCTTTTTAATGATGCAAATAAAGGGGAATTGTCAGAAATATTTCATTAATTTTTAAAGACTTTTGTGTCGTAATAAGAACATGGGTTTCTTAAATCCCCATTATGATGAGGAAACGATTTATTTAAATGCAGGATCATAATGTTGCTTATGCGACGTTTGCTGCAGTTGTAACTTTTTTAAACAAAGTGAAGTTGGCTGTATGCGGTATAAGCAATATGGTGACGGGAAAGGTTCTGAATAATGTTCGCGAAGTGGTCTATAAGAAATATGAAAGCCTAAAAACATGACCAAACTTAATATTTAGGGAATCAAAACTTCTATATCAATGAACAATTTCCAAATCAACATATCAATAAGTTAAACATTTGTTTATTTGTTTATTAGAGCATCTGCAAGCAGCAACTGATTAAACTGATGTTAAAGCAATTATCTTTAAAATTGTTTATCATATTGGTGAGTATTTAATGTGTTCGCACGTTGCATGTTACACGTGTTGTGGCTATTCCCTCAGAAGATAGAGGCTATTATTTAACATTGGCGTAGAATGGCCATTCTGGAGGGGGGCGTGCATTGCCCCTTCCAGACTTGCTGTTATCACTCCCAGATTTTAAAATAATTTATTTTCATAATAATATTTTCCAATAAAAGTGTTATTTAAAGAGGTTAATTTACAAAGTTCAGCCACATTTATGCAAAACTAGCTGTGCCCGGCACGTCGCGGGTTTCCTGACAATATTTTGGTCGAGTTTGCTTTGAAAGTATTCCACACCAATTGTAAGACTATTACTGCTTCAGTTATGGTATATGTATTTACTTTATATAAAAGTATCCATCCCTGGATAAAATTCTAAAAGTTATATAGAATTCTAAAAATATTCCACTTTCAAAAATAAAAAGGTATGTTAAATATATTACAGTGTTGAAAACATCCCAGTTTTAAACCGAAAATTTCAATACCCTTAAACCGGAAATTGCTTTTTCTTCACTTTCTCTTGGAAATGATTTATTCTTGCGGTAAAAGAGTATCCTATATTTGAATTAGGATGCTAAGGTACCTCCTCACAAAATTTTGTTAAAATCCATCCAGTAGTTTTTACGTGATGCGAACACAAATGAAAAGTAGACAGACAGACGGAAATGAGTTAATATTTTATTATATGTATAGATGATAATGAAAAATTTTGTCAAAAATGTGCTTATTGTCAGCACCTCTCTCGAAGACATTGTCTTGGAATGCTGTTTCATCATTTACCAAACCTAAAAACTTTAAGATTCAATACAAAATTATAATCTAAATAAAGATACCATGTTTCTAATTAGGTGTCGCACCTGGGGAAGATGACATTCCGCCAGAGCTCCTTCAGGTTAACTCTGCAATATAAGCAGAAATTTTACAACCACATATTCGTGATGCTTGGGCTAATGAATAGTTTCCTAGAACATGGACAAAAGGAGTTATCATTAAGCTTCCCATGAAAAATGATTTGACCAACTGCGATAGCTGGAGGGGCATCACCCTGCTGAACACTATTTATAAAATAATAGCTATGATAATTAATAATATAATGCATTGCGTTAAGCTGTCAATGTGAGACGAACAGGCTAGTTTTCGGCAACATCGGAATTGATTAGACCAGACAAATACTCTTCATGTCATATTTAAATAGTCTGTAGAGTGGCGCACACCGCTTTTTTAAGTCTTTGTCGACTTAAGAAAGGCAATAAAGGATACATTAAGAGCTAAGAGCATACCATCATATTTAATAAACATCATCAAACATATATGTAGACGATATCTGCCTCATTTCGAAAAAAATCAACGATATGCAAAGCAAAGTGGACGATTTAGTCAATACTGATCGCAAACTAATATTTATTTAACAAAAAAAAAAGTAAAAGAGACTGATTGCAGCCTAAAAAAATAAAAACAAAGTGAAAAAGTATTGGCGTGGTTTTTTGCACACAGTCTCGAATGAAATGGTCGGATGTTGCGATATTTTATCAGCGCAATTTTCGAAACTATACCTGGCGATTGGTGGGCTAAGATTTTCTGTATCTCTTCTGGTGCCTTGGCAAAATTGATTACAACAGGAACACATACGAAGAGACGGACATCCCTTAATCTACTGCTCTATGTATAAGTCTAAGTATAAGTATCCAGCATATATATATATACTTTATGGGGTCGGATATGACTAATGTAGAAATTACACATGAAATGACAAATTTACATAAACCCATTCCATCTATGGTGAAGGGTATAAAAGAAGGAAAAAATTATTTTATTTTCATGTTATCGTAAAGTAGGGATTTTATCAGAGAGATAAGTGGTTTCCGTTATTATTAGAAACTAAAAATTTCCTTAACTGTCCAGTTGTTTAAAGGCAAGTTATAGTAACGAGCCTTAACCTAGTTATTATAACGAAAAACTACTTATCTATCCGATAAAAGCCTAACTTAATAATGCTCCTAAAATATATTTTTTGTTTTCGTTTTCTTACACTCCACATGTCCTTACAAATCTGGAATTTAAGCAATAGTTTTCAAGCTTTTCAAAAATCAAGTATGATTTTCTTTGAGTCCTTAATAATTTAATATGTTCGCGTGACTTGTTGTCATGTTTTCTTGCTTTTCTTCCCCAAATTGCAAGTTTTTTTGCTCACGAAAATTTTTTTTTCTTCAGAACTTTTTATTTTCTTAAGTAAAAGGCATCACTGATTTTGCTGGTTTCCTTTTTTATAAGTCTTATGCTAGCTAAATGAAGGGATGTCGTAATACTATTGAAAAGAAATTCTTTTTAAACCTCCACTCTATTCTTGCTCAAATATATGACCGTCAGTCCTTGATTTAATATTTGAGATAAAGTTTATATGTTAGCCGTCATTTTAAAAAAATATTGAAAGTCATAAATTATTCTCTGTTAAGATTATAAAGTGCTTTTTAAATTATAAAAGATTGTGGAAAAAATACTGTACTAAAAGAATTTTGTACTTTGAAAATGAATGCGATTAATTTGCTTTGGAAATTTTAAGTTTGTTTAAGGAAAACTTTTGAATATTTTAAAAGAGATTTTGCGACAGGAAAAAAAAAATTTATTAAGTATGAAAGAATATTTAGATTATTATTTTATATTTACATTATTGCACTTTTGTAAGTATAACAGGTGTGTGTAGAAACCGAATGAGATTAATATCGCTCCGATAACTGTCCGCTTGTTACACAACTGAATTTCTGCAACTGTGATATGTAGGAATCTAGAATTTTCACGGATATTGTATTTCTAAAGTCGCCACGAATATAATATTTACAAGAGTTATATGGCTTTATGCATTTGCTAGTCAATCAGTGTAGAGGTTTCAGGTTCGATTCCCACCAAATAGTCTGGATGTTTCAGACAAGCTAAGCTAAAGTTAACAACTTAGTAATAAATTCTCTATTCGAATCATTAAATTATAAGCAACTTAGTATCGATTTGTAGTAGCATATTTTGGGTTAATGCATATTTTGACAATAAATGCATACTTTCGTTATTTCAAGTGCATATTTGATAGTTTTTAAGGTATATTTTAAAAACCTTCATATAATATTTCATAAAGTATTGCTTGCTTTTTTATCTTCGAATTACATCTTCCTTTGTGAAACTATTTAAAATCGTCATAAGTCCATTTTTTCATATATGTATTGAGATATTTAAGGGTTTCTGTTTGAATCAATTTAAAAATATTGGTCAATTTTATTCAATTCGAGTGATTTTTGTTTGCACTATATACCTCTTAAATTTTATAATGAAATAATAATTTTTAAAATTATTTGAAAAAATAAACGTTTTTTTAGCTCCACATGGACTTTTACCTTTTTATGTAAAAGGTAATAGTTAAAATGAAGACATTTATATACACGAAAAACCAAGTTTATTAGGAGTTTATTTCAGTTATATTAAAAATATAACAATTAAAGTTACTTTGTTGAGATCTTTAAATATAAAAAAAATATATTTTAAACTCAGTTTTCTTTTATATTTATATATATATTCTTGTATATTGAAGTATTTATGATGAATTGGTATATAAGGTAATGAACTCAAACGGTAAAACATAGTCTGCCCGCTACATAAAATTTCTAAACCATCGCTATTCAATGTTTCGTCTCAGCTTCTTCCTTTGCTTGATTTTTCATTTTATTTGAAGTGTAATTGTGTGAAAACGAAATGTTATGTTGCGTTAGATTTTTTAAAAATCACAGCAGTTATCATTTGATTTATTTGTTACAAAATCCATTTCACTAAAGTCGCAATACTCAATAAAAATTGCAATTAAAAAAATAATTTTTTATTAAATATTCACAAAAAACGAAAAAATTAATAAATCAAATAAAATTCATATAAAAATAAACAAAAAACTTTACAAACCATTTTCAAAACTATATTTTTACAGAAAATTTTTCAAAAAAAATTTTTTTAAAAATTTTGCAAAAAAATTTTCGAATAAAATTTTACAAAAAATTTTCAAAAATATATTTTACAAACAATTTTCGAAAAATTAAAAAAAAAATTTAATATTTCTTTGAAAATGAAAATCATGACTGTAACATAACATTTCTTTAATATTAAGAATATATGTATGTATGTATGTAGAGTAACATATTTTTTTAAATGCCTTTGATTTTTAAATAGATGGGATCTCTGTTTTAAAACCTAGATGCATTAAACACATAGACAACATCAGGATACCGACTACAAACTGTCAAAAAAATACCCACGTTTATAGGTAACGATGATATTGAAGTATAGCTACATGGCTTCACCACCACTGTTGTGGCTGTCGTCAACTTAGGCTAATTTCTATTTTATATACACACAAAAAGTTTTGGAGAAAATATTTATAATTTTTTGAAAGTTATTTAATTTTATAAAAGCAGAATAAATATTCCTACACCAATAATAGAGTTTACGATGTAGCTGTCGTCTTCAATATCATTAAGTTGCTGACAACACGGCGACAATTGTAGCCAACGGAATTTCTTTTCATTTAACTACGTCGTCGCTGTCTTCTCTTTCTGTAAAG
The DNA here is from genome assembly GCA_949628195.1 of Phasia obesa. Taxonomy (NCBI): domain Eukaryota; kingdom Metazoa; phylum Arthropoda; class Insecta; order Diptera; family Tachinidae; genus Phasia; species Phasia obesa. The sequence continues at coordinate 62,091,160 of OX451216.1, forward strand.
TATGAATAATGAGTTTTATCGCACACGACTTATTTTAATTTATGTAAAGAGTCAACAATATCGATAATGCTGTACATGTCTGTATAAATAATATCACCGCGTTGAAGGGTATAGAAGATTCGGCACCGCCGCACTGTGGTCAATATTTTGAGATAGCGGCCAAAACTCCTTTTGGTTTTTGTTTTCCGATTTTAAAGTTATTAGACTCATATGAAAGTAGACAGTAGTAGACCTCGGGAGCCAAAAAATTAGAACTCTATTTCAACTATTTCACTGAGAACAGGGTGGTCCAAAATGGGCTTTTTCAGAATTTAGTAAATTTATGATATTTTTAGTTAATTTTTAAAGTTTAAATGATCATAACTTTTTTGTTTTTCAAGATTTTTGGACGAAATAAATTTTGTGTTGTAACTTGACTTATTTCCTATTACTGGTAAAAAAACTACTGTTTTCAGAACAATTTAAATATTTTTTTTAAAAAAGGTCAAATTTCTCGGAAATTTCCTACTTCATAGAGCACAACTCCTGTGAGTCAAGCTGAGTAAAAACACAAATTTACTATTTTGTAGTCCTAACTCTCCCCTACATTCCTATATATACATGTCCATGCATCGGGACTGCATTTTTTGAGCTACAGCAATTTTTCTGACTTAAGGTTAGATATTCGGTACAAATGCACGACATATTTTTTGAGATGTTATTTGTATGTGAAAGTGGCTATTATGCATATATTTTAATGAAATTTTGTACAAGAGTTCTTATTGACCCAAAAAATAATTCTTTTGAAATTAGGAGAAGTTGGCCCATATTTGGACCTAGTCCACATAGAAGGGTGTTTAAAAATTTTGACAAAAATGACAATAGAACTCTCAAATTATGTGGTATCTGGCAATTCATTTGGAAAAGGTAAAAAATGATTTTATTGCCATCTAATATTACATAACTTAAATACCTGAAAATTGCAAATAAATTTAAAACCAATGGCAATAACTGGTAAAACCAAGTACCTGTTATATTATGTTTCAAAGAGGTAAAAAATCATGTTGAAACTTCGAGCAATAGTATATTAATCCATGCATTCATTTTTTTTCTTCATTATTGTTTAAACAATGGCTAAATTCAGTTATAGTGTTCTATCTGATATATATTTTGAACGGAAAGATGAAAACGACATTATTTTACTTATAATGAATAATCGATTCTTCAAAATATGCGACAAACAAGAAATTAAAATTCATAACTTAAAAGTAAAAAACTTTTTAAATTCTTTAAGAAAACGGTACAATCAATGTTCCAGAAACAAGAAATTGTTTTACTCACGCAACCAAGAATGGCTAAGAAATAAACTTATTTTTAAAAAGCCATCAGTAACTACCACGGAAACCGGAAAAAGTGGTCGACCAGCAAAGCCAATTGATAATTGTAGTGAAAGTGCCAACCACAGTTCACAAAATTTTGTTCCATGGGGAACAAATAATTCAGCACAATATGCTTCCAATTGGAGATCTCTCAGAAGAAGTGCAAGAAAAAAGGAACAAAGACTACAGATTCTTTCGCGAGCACAATACAAGAAAAATTTCCAGACATTGTACTAATGAAGATCTTATTAATATTGTGTTGTGCACATCAGACCCATATATGTCCAGTATTCGACAAAAATGGAAATCAACCTCATTAGAGTTAGATGAAGAAGCTACACAACTACTGCAAAATGAAAATCAAAGCTATTTGGAAGAAATTTTTACTAATATTGTTTAATTAATACTAGTTTAAAGATTATAATTTGTTTCTAATTTTAGTATAAATTTTTATTAATACATTTAAATAAAATATATTGCACTTTAAATCAATAGTAAAAGTTTACTTAAAATTTTATCGATGTTATGTTCTGTATATAATATATCCAAATGGTATTGATATTGTTGGGAATTTCAGTGTTATTTTTCAGTTTAATCCTCACAAGAATTATCTTTCTTCCACAAAAAAACCAACCTTTGGCCCCTGTGAATGTTGAGACTAAATAAGTGTCAGGGGCCAAATGTTGGCATTTTCTGACCAAAATTAAGTTTAGGAATAATAAATAAGTATTGGTTGTAAAATACGATTGAAGAAAATAAGAAATTATAAAAAAATGCCTATTTAAAATGTCAAAATATTCAACTTTTACATGAAAACAACAAAAAATTAAAATTCATTTTTAATTCCACATTACTTACGTTCCTATCAGTCGATTTTTACGTTTGAACACGCAAATTGAAGCTTAAAGTCCCTCCTATTGAACAAAACAAATTGCGTAAAAAAATACCAATCCGGTCAAAAGTTATAGAGTTTTGACCGCTATCTCGCGAAATTGACCACTGTGCGCCGAATATAGCACTTTTACTTGTTTGTGTTGATTATGTTTATCTGCATGTGTACATAAGAACATGAATTGTAATTATGCGCGATTATTTGACAGTTGATTTAATGAAATTGTTTTGGTGAAATCTTTCATGAAAACGCTCTCATCAAAAATTTCATGGCACTGCAATTGAGGTCTATATGTAACCAAATTCTGTCTGGGATTGAGTTTAACGTTTGTTGGGAGAAATATCCCAGATCTTATCCCAAGTGTAGACGCTATGTCCCGTTCCACACTTGCGATTTTTGTTTCTGAAACATGTTTTAAATTCTCCTTTGAAGTTGCATTCGTGTCCATACATTAAAAATTGTGTTTCTGACGACTGAATACTTTTATACAGTCATCATGCCGAAAAGAGAAAATAACAACAACAATAGAGAGTTGTGCACGTGAAATATCGTACCGCTGCAGCCATTTTTATTTCCTAACCCAACAACAAATACATGTGTTGCAGAAACAAAGATTTCACGTGTTGAACGAGACTATGTAACATTTCAAAAATTAAATTAAAATAAAATGCTTGTTTTGCTTCTTACACAAGCTTACAATGTGATGGTATATAGGTGGTCATCCCTGCATTAATGCCTTAAAAAGTTTTTATAATATCAGAAAAAATAATTAATAATAATTAAACGCACCTTTTCTATGTATAATGGGTTCATGTCCTCCAACACACTAACAATAATGAAGAAGATATAAATTGAAAAAAAATTAAAGAAAATGTAATATAAACGCACTTTAAAACAATTAAAAGTTTAAAATAATAAGCATATCACAATATTTTTCTGTTTTAAATCTTTTCGATTTTAAAATGGAAAGTCATTAGTACCTGTTGACTTTATTTTTAAAAACTTCAAACAAATTCTTTGTAATATTCTAAAAAAAATATTGTTGATTTTGTTCTAAATTGCATTTAAGTAATATTACATGAATATTATTGTCTACTTTGTTTTATTTTATGTTCTGTGTTTCAATAAATTAAAAAGATATTTTATATTAGCATATTTTGTCATTTTTAGCATATATTTTGTAGGTACAAGCATATTTTAAGGACATGCTTTAAGCGCATGAAATAGATTTTATGCTGCAGAAATCTCCCACACTTAATCATACGACTATAAATTGAGGGATGGAATGAGGTTAAATTCCATCCCTCAATTTATAGTCGTATGATTAAAATTCAATTTTTTCTAAATATTTTTTATTAAATATATTTATTAATTTTTTTCCCATTTATAGCCACTCAAGAATATAATTAATTTTAATGGAATTGGTGCTAACACAATCCCCAGAAAAAAAAACCCTTCACAAATCTTTTATAAACCCAATCTAGAACGAAGTGAATTAATCGATACAAGTGCTGCAGCAAAAAGCTGCATGTTATTCAATAAATTCTCTTTTTTGCTTTTTTATCAGTTGCTTTAATTTAAAAGGGTGTGAAAAAATTTTTTACACTTGACCATAATTCTTAAAAAAAAAACGTAAAATATTCTTCGGAATGATTTATGTGAATAATGAAACTATTTTCCGCAGCACTTAAAGAAGATTTTAGAAAATAATATTTACTTGAAAGGTGACTTTTTTTTTTGTAGTGCAATTGTAATTAATGGTACAAGTATTGCAAAGCAAAAGTAAATTTTGACAATGGGATTTTATTGTTACAAATTGAAGTTAGGGCAAATCAATATGTTTTAAAAATAATATAAGACTAGCTGCGTCCACACACTTTGTGTGTGTCCTGACAACAATGAGTTACAGTTTTATTATATGCATAGAAGAGCATTACGAATTTAAAACCAAATAGTTTCTCTTAAAATGTTTTCGAATACGACACACGATTTGTAGGTGATTGTTTTAAACAATCTGTTGGGACTATTGCGAAACGAAAAAATTATATAGGAATTGAAAGGTACGTTATGTGAGCCATTTTAATTAGGGTTGTAAAATAATAAATTTGGTGAATCCAAAAAGTTTTACATTGTCTTTAATAATACCAATAGCAGATGTTGTTTTGAATTTTATTCTAATAATATAGTGATACCATCTCAAGTTATTGCAAAAGTGTATATTTTTCTATACGCTTCACCACAGGTAAAAATGGTATATATAAGTTTTTTTCATTTCGTTTCCGATCCCATAAATTATATTCTGAATCCTTATAGATAGAAAAGTTGATAAAACGATGTCCGTCTGTCCGTGTTCGGGTTGAAATATCATTTGCCAAGACACTAGACGAGGTACAGAAGATTTAAGCCCACCAATCTCCAGACATAGTTTCGAAAACTTTGGAATTGCAATTCAGCAACATCAGACAATTCGATTTGATTTAAAAGAATTTTTACAAAAAAATTTTACTAAAAATTTTCCAAAAATGTTTAAAAAACTTTACAAAAAATTAAAAAAAACTTAAATAGGATTTTCGAAAAAGTTTTTACAAAAAAATTTTATAAACAAATTTTGCTAAAATAATTTTACAAAAAAATTTTTAAAAATTTTCACAAAAACTTTACGAATAAATTTTGTAAAGAAATTTAAAAAAATTAATTTCTTAGAGAGAATAAAAACGAACTTAAGCTTGATTATAAATTTCATTGTATGTAATACATAAGACAGTTCGACTAATAATAATTAAAATTTTCAAATTAAAAAAATTTTTACAAAATATCTTTACAAAAAAATATATATAAAATTTTTGTAAATATTTTTTTTAATTTTTATTAAATTTTTATAAAAGATTTTTATAAAAAAATTTTACAAAAAAAATATGAAAAAATAATTACAAAAAACGTTCAAAAAATGTTTAATAAACTTTACAAAAAATTTAAAAAAAAAAACTTAAAAAGAATTTTCGAAAAAGTTTTTACAAAAAATTTTGCGAAAAAATTTTTTAAAAAATTTCACTAAAATTTTATGATACATTTTGTAAAGAAATTTAAAAAAATTATTACAAAATATCTTTACAAAAAAATATATATAAAATTTTTATAAATTTCTTTTTTTAATTTTTATAAAATTTTTATAAAAAATTTTTATAAAAAAATTTTACAAAAAATATTTAAAAAAATTACAAAAAATTTTCAAGCTAATTTTCAAAGAAAATTAAGAGGTAACACTATATTTAGCTTTACTATGGTGAAGGATATAGAAGATTTGGCATGGCCGAATATATCACTCTAATTTACTAACTAGTTAATTAACTAACCCCTGCAGTCAATGAAGTCTACATTAACACTCATATTTTTTTTTTATTTTTGTTTTCAATTAATTCATGGATGATAGTGTGATTAGCTATTTAGGGTCATTTCCCAAAACTGCAGGGTTGTAGGGGCCGTCATATACATAGATATGTATGTATATGCAGTGTGTGCACTGCGTATAGCTATATTTTTGTTTTTAATAAAATGTCAAATATTAAACGTTGTTTTGTTACATCCTTGTCTGCAGCAACAAATGCTTAAAATAAAACAGACAAAAAAGTGGTTAGCAACAATGGCGTAAAAACAAAATAAATAACAGTTCAATGTTAAACAATTTATCTTTGTCTCTGGGTGTTTGAATAAAAAAAGAAAACTTTAAATAACAACGGAAGGGAAATAAAATAGAAATAAAAAAATCATATGATTCTAACAAAAATTATCTCTGCTCTAACGTAACAGATGTTGTCACAAAATACAATTTTTCAGTAAAGAGTTGTTTGTTTTTTATCGGTTGCAACAACCACAATACACATGCAAAAGATAAGAAAAATAAATGAAGAAAAATAAGTTGAAAAATTAAAAAAGAAAAAAGTTGATAAACAAATTGTATTGAAAAAGAGCATAAATGTTTATACAGTCAGAAATATTGTATATACGAGGGGATGTTGAGAAAAGATTTTATAAGAAGCACTTTGAATGCAAAGCAAAGGAGGTTTCCGATAAAGTTGCAAAGGAAACTGCTAAATTAAGACAATATCAAATCAAACAGTATCAATTAGTTGATATAACTTTTACCATCTTTAAGGAACGGAAAAACTTTGAAAGGCGAAACAGCTAAGCAAATTAAGAATTAGATAGATGAAGTTGGACAAATACAAGCAGCAGCTTTGAGGAATATTTACAACAGAAAAATCAATTTTAAAATACAGTCGTAAATATTTTTTAGTTTAGTTGAAGCAAGAAGTTGGGAGTAGATGACACGATAATTGTAAGGCGAAAAATATATCGACAGGATTAGAGTCACCTATGCTCAAAATAGAGAAAACCCTGCTATCGGCTGACTAGTTCACTAGGTTCAGCTTGCAATCGTAATATTGATGAATTCCTAAGCTGCAGATAAATCATAAATCGGAAACAAAACACTGGTCTAAGGATTAGGTTGTGAATTTGAATATGTTACGAAGTAATCTACGACAGTGTAATCGGCTGGTTGAGTTATAGTCTCAGAAGAAGTTCTCTAAAACTACAAAAAAGAAGATACTTTTATCCAGATAATGATGGGCTACACACTGTGAAGTTTCAATGACAAATATACACGAGTTTAATTTTGAACTAATACCACATCCACACCCTATTCTCATGATAAGAAAAAAAAGAAAAATCTATAGTTAAGTCCTCTTCCCTAAAGTAGCATATTCTGAGAACCTTCCAATATCTTATTTAAAATGTTTAGAGAATCAAACGATAAAGCTAAAGGAGCCTAATAAAAAATAATTAACCAATTGTTTTGTTATTAGAACTGAGTACCTCGCCCTCGTATTCCACTAGACTAATAAAAATGACTATTCAGCTTTCAGCTTCATACTTACACAGCCAAATGCTCACAAAACAAATACTTTAACTAATATGTATACACATACAAACACACACACACACAACAAAGGAAATGAATGACAGTAAATTTACAAAACGGAAACGGATATTAAAGCCAACCCAACCAGACAACATTTTGCAGTTATTTTTCATTCCTTTGCTCAACACTAACACTTCTGCACGCCATCCACTATTAGTGGTTGCCTTTTGTTGTTGTTTTGTTGTCATTGTCTCCATAAATTGCGGTTGATTCAATCAATAAATTATATTGACAAAATGCTAAGATGTTTTAGAGACAAATGCGAGTAGTTTATTTATTGTTGTTGTATGAAAAATAAATATTCGTTTTAATAGTTAGCAAGAAGAATATTTTTCTATAGTTAAAGAAAAGTTTTTTTCTTTTCCAGCAAATTTAATTTCACAGGGCTGAAGTTCCTGTGAGTTTACAGGGAAAGTTATAATACACTTCTTGTTATTTAAAAATTATTAATATAGAGTTTGGAGTACAAGGGTAACATGTCGGCTATATAGAAGTTATTAAGAAAGGATCAGAACACTATATCCCAAAGCAGAAGTATTATCAGTTGAACAGATCTAGCGACAAACGCTAGCATTTGTAATTCATGTATCAACAAATTGTTGTAAATGATGAACGCAGAGAAAAAAATCGTTCAGGTAACCATCATCTAGGAGCAACATATTATGACTGAATTATATGGTTGTTGTCAAACCATATTAATATTATCTACACACATAATAAAATAGCAACTCATTTCCATCTGTCTGTCTGCTTTTCGTTTGTGTTCGCATCAAGTAAAACTACTGGATAGATTTTAACAAAATTTTGTAATGAGGTACCTTAGTTTATTGATTCCAATATAGAATACTTTTTTCCGCAAAAATATCTCATTTCCAAGAGAAAGTGGAGAAAAAGCAGCGATAGTACGCAATTTCCGGTTTATAGGTACTGAAATTTTCGGTTCAAAATTGGGATATTTTAAACACGGTTGCGCACCTTTTATTTTTGAAAGTGGGATATTTTAAACAACAGGTGGCGTCAATTGAATAAAAATTATATTTTATTTGCATTTTTACTTTGTGAAATTATATTGTTATTAAAATATTTTAAACACCTCTTACAGAGGTTTACAATAATTTTTAGAATTTTATATAAATTTTAGAATTTCATGCATCTGGATGCATTTTATAAAAATTTATTGAGGAGGTACCTTAGCAACCTGATGCAATATAGGATATTTTTTTCCGCAAAAATACCTTATTTCCAAGAGATAATAAAGGGAAAAAGCAGTAAAAGTACGCCGACTTTTTTTTACAAATTTAAAGGTACTGCATATTTTAAAGCATCTTTTATTTTTAAAAGCGGTATATTTTAAATACGGTTGCGCTGATTTAAAATAATGGCAAACTATTAATAACTTTCTGCCAAATAGCCAATTGAATAAATTTGGAATTTTTACTTTGTGGAATTAAATTGTTACTAGAATATTTTACAGAGCTTTTCAATAATGTTTAGGATTTTAGAATTTTTTTTATAATTTTTAGAATTTTATCTAGAGATGGGTACCTTTATATTAAGAAAATAAATAAACCATAACTGAAGCACTATAAAAGTAAGAATCTTACAATTGGTGTGGAATACTTTCAAGGTAAAATCGAGCAAAATATTGTCAGGATGCCCACGACGTGGCGGTCATAGCTAGTTTCTTTATATAAATATACCATATAATCAAACACACAATTATTTATTATTTTCTTTTGTAGGCAGGCATTCGATATGAGAAATGACTCAATTCATAACTTATTATTTATTGAAAGATAAACCCGTAAAATTAGATTTTAATGATTAAAAAAAAACTAAACGCATAACTTCTAAAAAAACCAAACACTATTTGTTTGATTTAAGTCATACTGTGGTTACTAAGAGACAAACTTATCATAATTTATTTACTATCGTTATAAATACAATATTATTTTGGAATACTATTAAAACTTTGGTTGTGGTTTAAAAACTATATATATGTAGGTCAAACCAACTATGTTGCATTTATTGAGTGCAGTAACCACTTAATGCTCAAATAGTAATTAAGCCTTATTTGCTGTGATCACAGTAATGATTAAAACAACCATAAGTTGTTCATTGCAGCCTTATATTGTTACAGAGAACACAAGATGGTGACCATACCATAACCATGGGGTTTCCCTGCGTATAACAAAACCACTAAAGGTATAAGTATACCCTTTTGGATTTAAAAGATCGTCTGTTATATTTATGGTAGTGAAATGCTATACTTTTTAATCCTAAAAAACCAAAATATGTCTCAAGAGCTACGTATTCAAAATAGTTTCGCTGTAGACAAAATCAAACATTTTTGTTGATATTAAACTTTACGCTCATTTTTCTAATATTTTAAAAATGGTTATTTATAGCAGTGCTGGTATTTGTGGTACAATTGTACCAAATTTGGTACAATCGACACATTACTGGTACACGGGTACACTTCATGCTTTTTTGTACATTTTCATATAAGATTTATTAAATATGTTTTTAAATAATATATATAATAATATATAATATATAATAAACATTTCTCATTTCATAGTTTTCCAACCCTGTCTAGAACTATCTAAATTGCAAGAGTCTAAATTTATGTTCAGGATTTTTATTTTTTACTTTGATAATAAGTAATAGTTAATTTAGTTGTCAGGCTATTTTGCTAAACTGCACCATTTGAACGTTTTTGCATTGCCTCAATCGGTTTTCGACAGTATTCAGGTAATATATTTCTCCATTATTTCTAGTTAAAACTCGAAGATCTTCTTTAGTAACTGGATGACTCTTTCATTATTCTTCCAAATAACTCCAGGCATACTTTATCGGATTGAGATCCGGCGGCTTCGGTGAAGTTTCAAGCACTTGTAAAATTTAGAGTAACCAGCTCTAAAATATTTATTGCAATCCTTTTGCTTATAAAATGGTAATTATTTTGGAAAAATAATTATTAGTAAATTAGCAAAACGAAAACAGAAATTTAAGGAGTCCTGGTCAATTATCATTACTTTAAAATACCCTGGGATAAAAGTTTTCGTATATATGTTTTATTTGTGTTGTTTTTTCTTAATGCCAAATTTTGGTACATTTAATGCTGCTTTGGTACAATTTTATCATTGGGGCCAACAACTACATTTAAGAAATATAAAAATTTAACTACACAGACAACAAAATTCTGCTTCGTAAAGTGCATTTTCATTGCATATTTTGCTTGAGATTTGTCGTTTTGGGACACTGTCGAAATCAGGTAAGTTGAGTAAATTGCATATACGTTTTTATTCCCTTTTTACGACTCAAGTTTACCTCTCAAGTTTACAATATATTGATAATAAATGATGATGACTCTCTGAAAGCTACTTATAATCATTTTTACAAAAATTTTATTTTAAATTTTTATGATAAAAAATTTCGTTCGAAATTAAAAAAATTACATGGCCCAAAATTTACAACTCCAATAAAATTGATTTTTTTGTTCACTTTTTGACCAAAAAAAGAGTGAAAAGGTTTTTGAGAGTCCTCACTCGCGATTATAAAAATGTTATATGTCACTATAAAATTTGCGATCTCTACCTTGAGCCTGTAAAAAAAAGGTTGTGGGTTTTTGCGATTTTTTTTACATATTTCACCTTTTGTCTGCTTTTGTCCATCTTGAATTTTATGACCTAAAAATGTAGAAAACTTTTTTGCTGGTCATAAAATGTTTTTGGTTTCTGAGATGTTTTAAATAAATTAATTATTATTATTTTAAATAAATTTTATTGTTACTAATGTAAATTATTTATCATCTATACATATAATAAAACTGTGATTTTCTGCCTGTCTATATGTTTGTGTTCGCATCACGTAAAAACTACTGGATGAATTTTAATAAAATTTTATGGAGAGGTTCCTTTGTATCGTGGTTCAAATAAAGGATATATTTTGCCCGTAAAAATATCTCACACACCACGCAACGGAGCGAAAAAGTAGTGATAGTACGCAATTTTACCAATATAATGGTGCTGCAAACTTGGCAACAACTTTTATTTTTGTCAGCGGGTAAATTAAAACCCCAGTTACCGTACTTTACATTAGTTTTAGAATTTTATACAAATTTTAGATTTTTATATAAAGCCTATGTTTCTGAGTAATTATCCAGGGATGGGTACCTATATATAAATTAATTACATAAACCATATCTGAAGCACTATAAAATTAAGAGTCGTACAGTGTATTACTTTCAAAGCAAAATAAGGACACGAGTACCGAATTGGTGGGCAAAACTAGTTATGAATAAATTCATTATTTTCACATAAATTCAATACTATAAAGTAATAAATTACAAATAATACTTTAATAAATAATAATCTTCTTTTCGACATATTTAAAAGCTTAAATATATTTTTTTTTGGAAATTAGCACAAATTAAAAAAATTCACATGGTCGTTTCGGGGGGTGGGGTTGGAGTATACCTCACCCTGCCCATAAAAACTTAAAAATGAAATTTTTATGGTATTAAGGCGTATATAAACTATTTATTTTAATAATTAACTTACTTTTGCAAATAATATTTTATGTAACCGCCCACAAAAGGGGACGGGACCAAAAATACCATTTTATAATCTCCAGGGTCCAACTTTAGATTGTTGAAGATTCGCTGACTATAAAAGTTGTATTTGCTAAACTAAACTATGAAAATTAAAAAAAAAATTTCAGAGGTAGGATTAGTTCTTCTGAGGGCAACTTTTTTCTCCTTGGTCTAATTTTTGTTATTTTAAAGCTTTAACAGCTTATGACCAAAGGAGATTTTTCTCAGTTTCATTAATCTAGGGGAAGTCAATAAATTTTCATTGCCAATATTAGCTAAAAAAAAGTAAAAGTCCGGCTAGATTACCAAAATACTTGTATGTGGGGCGGTACAATTTAAACATTGTCAGATCCCAACAGTGTCTTATACCCATTGTACGTTTGGTTATCCTGGTAGTGCATTAAATTTAATGCAGACAGTCTTCCTTGAGCTTGATTCTGAAAACCGAAGAAAATCTAAATCATATAGATCTTGGTTTTTAAAATGGAAAGAATATTTAAGGTCATTTAAGGTGATCTTTTTAGGGGTAATCCAGGTGGCTTTAATGCATTAACAAACTGAGTCTGTGCCGAAAGAATTTCTTTTATGTGTTGACCACCAGAAAGAATATTGACTACATAGGTTTCTTCATTGCAAATTAATACCGCTTTGTGGTTTATGGACTTCAAATCAGAGGTGAAGGGTTCGCAAGGGTAAAAGGGTTCGCAAGGGGAATTGCAAGATACGGTGCCGATTTTATTCCAAAAGTACAGGTTCTTCATTGGTTAATGGGATTGTTGGCTTGAGATTGGAAAACAATTATATGGAAGTGTATGTACTAATATTTGGCGATAGATCTATATATTCTGTATATCGTTGATGAAAACCTATTAACAACATCTCCATTATACTTGCTATGAGATGAGATTACTTGCGAAGAGTTTTCTTTCGTGTAATCAACGTAATTCATTTAAAACTGAATGACATTGAGAGTTTAGGATTCTTAGCTTTAGATTTATGGATTTTAAAGGCCATATAGCGTCAAGTTGATACATCAGCAAAAATATACTGGAAACATGTTAAATATATAGAATGATTGGAATTCTTTAACGTGACTAAAATACATTTTTACACTGTGTTTACTTGTTTCCTTTTCTTTTTTTAATACAAAATTGTTCGGTTGCGTTGAAGATGCGTATATCTTTTTTCCTTTTGTATTTTTAGCGAGATGTTATTAAAAATTGTCTCTAAAATTCCCGCAGGCCTTTTAAAAACATCAAAAATAAAAAACTTTCTTATTTTCGAATTTCTTTTGCGCTATCAACATTGTAAAAACATGCCCTCTCTATTTAAAAATTTAGCTCTCTCACACACACACACTCACACACAGATTTTCATCAACAAACCAAAAATAAAAATAAAAAATTAAAAATATAAAAGTAATAAAAATAAATAATGTAAAAAAATCCTTATTTAACATCCTGTCTTTCTCATCTAATAACGCTTTAGTATGGAGTACTAAAACACGCCATGTTTTTTAACGAGGCACTTTTAGCCCGAAGTCATATTGGACGTAAATAAAAACAACAGAAAAAAATCAAATTGTATGTTATTTTTTATTTGCATATCGTTTCAGCCACACACAAACACAAACACTTTTATTTCGGTTTTACGATTATTAGAAAATAGAGAAAACTCTTCGCTTCTTCTACAAACGGAAATTACTTGGAGACTTTTATTTTGATTCCTTCTTAAATTCGTATAAAATTTTGTGAAATCAATGAGTCTTAATGAAATTGCTTTATTGTGCTGAATGTTTTTATGAACCCAAAACTAAAAAAATAAAAATTGTGCAAAATAACTATTTTTATTTGAAAAGAATTGATGCACATTGGGTTAGAATTTGCATTTTGTGAAAATAATTCAGTTAGTTTTGCAGTTACAATTTTTGGAATTGGCGAAACAACCTTTTCCTCAGAATGATATTCTGGATCCTTATACATAATGAAATTGTCGGTCTGTCCATCTGTCTGTGTTCGGTTAGTAATATCATTTGTCAGGGCACCAGACGAAATACAGAAGATCTAAGCCCACCAATCTGCCAGGCATAGTTTTGAAAATTTTGAGATTGCAATTCAGCAACATCGGATAATTCCTTTAAAGGCTGCAGGCATAAACCACGCCCGCCTATATGTTTTCACGTTTTTTAAATTTTTTGATGATGATTCTCTTTTGCTTATTTTTTGTCAAATAAATATTAGACCGCGATAGGTAGATCTGCGATCTATCTGTCGGGGGATCAATAACCCTTGCAAGGGCCGATTTTGGGTTTATTTTTAGGATGTCATTTGTATTAAAGGCCGTTATAGAAAACAATACATATAGAGGTAGCCCACTGGTAACCAGAAGCAATCAAAAGGCACATGGGGTGGTGTCAATATGTGGAAATTTTTTTTAAGGATTTTTTGCTTTAGGCTGACCATTCTAATGCAATATAGATTACAGGAATGTCCTAATTTTAATACATTTACACAAAAATTTAAAAAAATATATTTTTAAAAATTTTTTTTTACTATTTTTACGAAAAATTACCAAAAAATTTTTACAAAAATTATTCGGAAAAATTATCGCAATTTTTTTTTACAACAAATTTTTGCAAAAACTTAAATATTTACAAAAAATATTCGAAAAATTTTTATAAAAAATTTTTTTAAAAAAAATTTTCGCATAAACTTACAAAAAAATTGTTTATATTTCCATGAAATTATAAAACAGGAGTGTAACAACATATTTTTTTTTGTTCTTATTAAACATGGTTACATACTGATTGGTAGAAATGAAGAACAGTTCTTCTTTATATTATTACTTGCTGTGCGCGCCACGTCGTAGGCATCCTGATAATATTTTACTTGATTTTGCTTTAAAGGAATTCCAGACTAATTTTAATATTCTTACTTTCTTATTGCTTCATTTGTGGTTTATGTTAAGTAAATAAAGGTACACATCTCTGAATGAAATTCTAAAATTTATACAAAATTTTAATAATTACTGTAAAGCTCTGTAAAGGGTGTTTAAAATATTTTAGTACCTTTAAACCGGAAATTGCGTTCTTTCACTGCTATTTCTCCACTTTCTCTTCGAAATAAGATATTTTTGTGAAAGAAAGTATCCTTTATTGGAATCAGTATTCTAGGGTACCTCCTCGCATAATTTTGTTAAAATCCATCCAGTAGTTTTTACGTGATGCGAACACAAATGAAAAGCAGACAGACGGAAATGAGTTACTATTTTATTATATGTGTAGATATTCATACATGTCTATATAAATAAATTCACCGCCGTGAAGACGGTACGACCAAGTATAGCACTTTACATTTTTATTGAAATAATGGATTGTGTTTCGTCGTGCATTGAATATGATGATGCAATTCCAGAAAGTGTTTAAAGAAAAATAATAAGGACCCATCAAATATCATGAATCTTTATGACAAAATACAAGAGACATTAAATATTATTTTATAAAATATTTTAACAAAATCTATGTTTTAGTTGTACGAAAAATTAAGTATGTTCTTACTAGTATGAAAGCTGATTTAAAATGGGCACAAAGATGCGCTGCCATTACACCTATATTAGCATTTACTTATGTCTCTTTAGTAGACCCAGCAGTGGGTAGTACTGCTGGCAATTTCTACTACGTCCAATTACTCGTTACTATTCCAGGGCTTTCAATTGGGTACTCAATACTTCGTTTATAGTTATAATAGCAACAGAAATTTATTGTCATAGTCGTCAAATATTCCATTCAATTTATCTCAAAAAAATACTTACTTACACAGAAAAAAATAGTTTCACCTATTAAAGGTTTTAGTTGGTTTCAGATAAAAATTTAATTAAATTATTAATTGATTCAATTATTTGTTTAATTAGGTTTTTTTTTTGTTCTGCTTTTAACAAATAAATAATTGAATCAATTAAAAAATTAATTGAATTTTAATTTCAAATTAATTAAAACCTTTAATTGGTGCAAACAATTTTTTCGGTGTAAAGACAAAAAATAATAAATACTCGATTCTCGTTGCCTACTACTTAATACTTTGCAAGTACTAGTGGATAGGTTGTCTTGAAGCTATGTACATGCCTTGCCAAATTACAAGACGCACAATACGAGAAAATTTAAACCCGAAATTTGTCTGGGGACTAAAATTTAATGAAGCAACTTTCTAGATCTGATTTGTGTCTTGATACTGTAGTAATAGAGGAAACGGTAGCGATATCATGACACTTTGCAGACCTTTTTAATGCCTAACTTAAATGATTTGGCTGAATATTAAGCGGAAATAAAGAATATTGCATTTTTGTTAAAAATTCATTTTAAAAAAATTCTTTCTTCTTTTTTATTCGCTTTTATGTGAAGAAATACATACAAATAAACATACAATTTGTAACTGGCATTCCAAAAATAAAACGTAAGTGATTTTGTATTCATCATCATACATACTTCCATACATACATACATACATACATACATACATACATACATACATACATACATACATACATACATACACACATACACACATACATGTATTTAGTTTACAAAATTTGTTCGAATAAAAATTAAATGAAAAACTTCCCCAAAATAAATGACATTTATCTGTCAGTGCTCGAAAATATATTTACTCAAGATTTGCAAGATTTGTGTGCTGCTGGAAACAAGAAAAGTCCCAATTTAACATTTTCTAGATGTTGTTGTTTTAACATTTGTACGAGTATTAATGTTTACTCTAAATTCGTTTCAAAGAATTTGTGTAAGTCGCACACATACTCGTACATGAATAAGAGTAAATAAGCCCGAGTATGTGTGAATATTTCTCATTGCTTTTTTTTCATTTCTTTTGCAAATAATTGCTTTCACAGAAACGTGTATGACATTAATTTTAGTCCTTTTAAGGTTTTATCACTTCGTGCTTTTCTGTGTTTGTGTTGAGTTTCATTAATGTGTGATCTGCTGTTTTTGTTGTCGTTATTTCTGTTGACTTCTTTATCAGTTCCAGTTCCAATTGTTTACTCTGGGAATTAGTGTTAATTTATCTTTAGTATTTCCTTAAATTGTTTTTATTTCAAAGTCTACTCATTTGCCCTGAAACGTGCAGGGAATAACGCTTTGTTTAGTTTGCTTTTTAACATTTAAGGAAATTCACAAACATATTTTGACTCTAAATGGTATTAATCAACTTTTTGGTGTCGTGAGTGTTTCAAGAAGTCAGCTTAAGGTTTGCAAATGATTGGTATTGATAGGTAGAAAGTTTAGCAGATATTTATTTAATTGCACCGCTTGGGACATCTTACGTGAGGAAATAACATTAGTTAAGATATTATAAGGATTTTTATTAATTAATTTTCTAATTACACTACAGTTTAAAATATGCTAAGCAACACATGCTAAGCATAAAAAGTTAAGGTCGATTACGATGTTTTTGAAATTATATTTGAAAAAATAAATATTCATAATTTGCATGTTTAAAGTAGTACCCAGTAGAGCCATTAAGAACCTTTCGAATTTGGTGAATACATACCTAGCAAAAAAATCTCTTTATATATGCCATAGTCTCCTATTAGTTCAATTACTTCTTCTAACAAAGTTCTACCAAACCATGTACTTCTACAGAACCATGTAGCTACTCAAAATAGCCATTAAGTTCACTGGAGCTGTGTTTTTATTGTTAAAAAATTAAGTGTTAAGCAAGATATACAGTGAATATCTGTAAAAATCGTACAGCTAGATCAAGCAAAGATACCACGATTTATTTGGTAATTTTGACACTGAAAAACGTTAAAACCTATTTTCAATGTTTGAAAATGTTGTTACTTTAATATGCAATTGCTACCTGTCTACATTAGTTATTAACTAAAAAACCAGTATTAAAAATAATGTTTTCTTTTTATGAAGTTTGACTTTTGTTAAGGCATGTTAATGTCTACTGGAGACGGGGGGGGGGGGGTAATGGAGACGGGGAGTTATGTTAACATAACATATGACCCCACAAGAAATAGCCTAAAGGTACTGGATGTTGCCAAGGCACCAGGCGATTTTTTAAGGTTTATTTAAATTTTTTAATAGCATCCCAAATAATCTGCTCATTGGACCGGTAAAAAACGAAAAACACTTCTTTCTTAGCCTCACATCACATCACTAGCAAAGCTATTTTTTTTTTCGAAAGCAACCAACAACAAATCACAATTTTTCTCACAAGATTTATTTCTATTGCCAACTAATGTTCAACAAATTTTCCCTCTATGAAATGATTTTGCAAAATCATCAACCAGCAATCAGAAAAAAATATAATTTTTCCAATTATTAAGCAAGTTTTTTTGCAAATCAGAAAAAGCATTTAGTTCAGCAATTATGACGAGCAAAAATGAATGCAAACAACACAACAACTTTGTAACTTTAAATCTTAAACATTTTTAATCCATGTAACAATTTAAGGCAACAACAATAACAATCGCAAAGAAAAATGCAAATAGGTGCGGTCAGTGTGTCTATTGTAATTTATTAAAAAATATATATTTTGTATGCTTCCCTGTATCGTTATTTATTATGACATGACTAAATGATGTTCTCTAAAGGGAGTTTACGCATTTTTTTTTTCAAGAAGTAAAGAATGGACTTCGAAGCAAGAATCCAAGCAAACCATTGAAATTGTTTTGCAGGAAAAAATTGTGTAATGAAAAAGTTAAAATGAGTCGAAAGTAAAAAAATACACAGCTTTATAGCGAATATGATAAGAAAAATTTGAAAATAAAATAATTCTTAAATGTAGAGTGAGTATTCTTGGTTTATCTATGACTAAGAAAAATGTTTTCTCAAGATCTGGTTTAAGCAAGCAGTAAAATACTCTTAACAAATAAATTGCATTTTTATCATAAAAATAGCTGTCCCCACACATCTTGTGTGCGTCTTTACAATATTTTGTTCGATTTTGCTTTGAAAGTAATTCACACCAAATTTTAAGACTCTTATGATTTATTTTATATAAAGGTATGTATGTAATGTAGGGGAAATATCGAAGTAGACCACTTCCATAATGGGTCCCTTTTCGACCCCCTTCCGTTCTCTATGATTACAGGCAACCGAAATTTAATTTACGACAACCTACTTACATTGAGTCATGTGCTACAACCAGCCCTTAATCTTGACTTTAGTGATTTGAGACTGTCGACTGGTAACTGTCGGTCTTCTTTCTCATCACGCAGTCTCTAGTGATTGGTAGCATTTGTTTAAGGATCAGCCACCAGTGGTCCGGAGTCTTATGCTAGCCAGTGCTAGACATTCACACACAATGTGAGCTGCCGTCTCAGCTTCTTTGCTTTCCCCATCTCCTCTTCTGCCTCTGCCACTCACTTTTTATGCATGAGCTGTAGAGACTCCGACTCGACGTTGAAGGAACGTTTAGAGGTGCCTGCTTCCGAAAAGGATTTGCCTAAGCTCACAGGGACAGGTGCGTCCAATTCATCCATATTTACCTCCATAGCCGCAGGAGTATCTTCATAGACTGTCCAGTCCACCCCTTGCGAGGTTTCTTTGTCATTCTATTTCGATATCCACCCCTGGCCAGTGGCAACCGGAGTTCCTAAAGGGATTAACCTCTTCACCTCTAACGAGGCTTTCTTGTCCATCCCTATCGAAATATCCCGGTTCAACGCCATAGGAGAACCTTTAGAGATTAACCTGTTCACCCCTTGCGGCGGCGTTCCTGTCCAGCCCTTCTGAATTCTTCCTATTCCTTTATTGGAGAAAACTTTGTCCACCCACACAGAGCACCTTATGCATGGATAAATCTACATTGAAACTGGAGGTCGACTAGTATCAAGAGTTCGCATACTAATGGCCAAGCACCCTCTTGACTACGTATCCCTGGCGTATGCTGTTGCACCGTGGATTAGGGTGGGGTGCTTCCAGATTAAGGTTCAAGGAACATTGGCGTGTGGTGCCCCCATTTTCCCCGATAGCACTGTGTCAAAGCTTTGAGAATAAACCGCAATGACAATAAGTGCCGCGGGGCATATATATGTAAAGGTAACAATCCCTGGAAAAAATTCTAAAATTTATATAAAATTCTAAAATTTATATAAAATTAATAAATTAATTATTTAGAATTAAGTTCTTAATTATAAAGAGATAAAGAAAAATTAGATACCAGCAAAGCAGAATTCATTTTCTAGACAGCTACGTTCGTCATCAGTACTATTCGTATCGATCTACCCGGTAGTTTCAATTATTATTAATTTTCTATTTAAAAAAAAGAAATAGAATCTGAGAAATTTTAATTTTACATTATATTTCATAGAAGATAGAGCTTTATTAATTTAAAAATATTTCAAATAAAATTCATATAATTTATATAAAATTTTAAAATTTATATCAAATTCTTAAAATTATAGTAAAGCTCTGTAAAAAGTGTTTAAAATATTTTATTAACAATGTAATTCCACAAAGTAAAAATACGTATCAAATAAAAATTTTATTCAATTGGCTATTTGGCAGTAAGTAATTCATATTTTGTCATTATTTGAAAACAGCGCCATCTGTTGCCCAAACGTGTTTAAAATGTCCCGCTTTCAAAAATAAAAGGTGCTGTTTAGTTTGCCGTACCTTTAAATCGGTAAAATTGCCTACTTATCTACTTTTCCTCTTTTATCTCTTGGAAATGAGATACTTTTGCGGAAAAAAGTGTCCTATATTTGAATTAAGTTACTAAGGTACCTCCTCACAAATTTTTGTTAAAATCCATTCCGTAGTTTTTACGTGATCCCAGTATAAGATACTTTGTTCCGCATATCTTATCCAAGAGAAAGTGAAGAAAAAGCAGTGGAAGTACGCCGATTTTTTTTTACCAATTTAAAGAAACTGCATACTTTAAGGCATCTTTTATTTTTGAAACCAGTATATTTTAAGCAATGTCTCGCAACAGATGGCGCTGTTTTAAAATAATGACTAACTCATTTCCTGTCTGTCTTTTACGGAGATTCACAATGATTATTAGAATTTTATATAAATTTTAGAATTTTATCTAGTGATGGGTACCTTTATATAAAGTAAATACGTAATAGTCTTAAATTATTTGATTTACTTTTGGATTACTTTTAAAGCAAAATCGAACAAAATATGGTTAGGACGCACACAATGTGTGTGGGCACTGCTAGTATTTAATAAAATATTCATTTAATATCAATTCTTGCCCGAAATCTAAACAATTATAAGGCAGTGAGCCCTCCTACATTGCACTGGAATTCTATTGACTTTAATGCTTAACGTTCACACATTGAATTCCATTTTTTAAGTAAGCTTTAAGATTAAGTATTTCGGGTACTACGAGAACTATACAAGACGTGGTTTGATAATGGTGTTCTCACATCGAAAGCACTTGTCAGCCGTATCCAACGAGCAGCAAGAAATCACAAGCACGGCTGCCAGTTTTGACGATTTATCGCCATTTTGACGATTTTGATTCCAAAAAAAAGGGCAAAATTCCGATTTCACAATTTTATCTTAAAAAGCGATGATTTTTTACACGAAAAAAATATGATTGTTTTAAAATACAAAGTTTTGTATTTTTAGTTTAAACGGTTTTAAAAATTGTAGTTGTTAAAGTCCAAAAAAGGTCAGTTTAAAGGGGATTGTTGTTCGCTTTCTAATATAATTCTTTAAAGATGTTTTCTGTTAACTTCCAGTGTTAAGAGTATTGATTACTCTCAAATATTTTATCATTAGAATTTATTTTCAAATTTAATTTAATGTATTATTAGACAACATCATGCTACCTTCTACAGACTGTCAAAAATAAAATACACACATGTATAGTAAAACGATTATTTTGAAGTCATCAAAGCCTAACCACCAGCATTGTGGCTGTAGTCAAATTAGGGTAATTTCTATTTTTGTATGCGAAAATTTTATTTTTTAAACAAAAGAAAATAAAAAACATGCCGAAGGTTTTGAAGAAATATTAATTTTTTTGTTTTTTGAAAAAGTTATTTTATAGGAGTAAAATATGTATTTCTACAGAGCCAGAGTGTACGATAATTAAGAAGCTGACTACACTGCGACAATCGAGCCAACGGAATTTGTAGTCGTGAAGCCGCTGTCACCTATGTGTTTAAAAAAATGGTTTGATTTCTGTATACATACTCGTACACTAAATACGTATGTCTAAGTCAACTTTAAAAGTAACTTCTTATGACTTTTTTGAGGCTTCTTAACAAAAAATATAAACAATAAATAGTTAAAAAATACTATTTTAGTTGTTGGATTTTTTAAAGCTGAAAATACTGTTTTTTAATTTTTATTAGGAAATTGACGATTTTTCCTTAAATTGACCTGGCAACCCGAGGTCTTTGCTGAGAGGTACAAAACCAAAATTTTTTTATATATTTTGTCTTATATTACATCTTTAGCGGTAAGTTTGCATTAGTACTAATATGAAATTACATACAATGAAATTTATAATCAAGCTTAAGTTCGTTTTTAATCTCTCTAAGAAAGAATTAATTAAATTACAAATTAGGTTATAATATTAAAGAAAAGTTGGAAAAATTTAATTCTTAGACACCAGCACGAGTGGAATGCACATTTTCTAGACAGCCACGTCCGTCATCAGCACTTACTTTCATTGCTAACCGAAGGTTCGCTGAAGGAACAACAAAATATAGGTGGTAAATATTAAAGTAAAAATATTCAACAAGAGGGAAGCTTAAGGTAGTGGAAGACTTCGTTCTCACCAACTGACGATTGATAATTGAATACAAGTTTTCTCGTATTCCTTTATCTGAGTTTGGTTGGTTAAATAGATGATGCTTACAACTAAAACACTACCATAAGTAGATTAGATACAAGTAGTGCTGATGACGGACGTGGCTGTCTAGATAATATGAAATAGTGTTTTGCAAATGCTACAATGCGAAACCATTTGTGTAGGGCTTATATTTCACAAAAAATATTTTTTCAGAGCAACTGCTAATATCAAAATATTATTAAAAAAATTGTTTTCCCAAGATGCGGCTAAACCATTGGCAATCAGCCACACTTATGTAATTTCTATACTCAAATAAACGTTCAAGTTTAACATCCAAATCACTCCCAGGGCGTGATGAGAAATCGACCAACTAATGTTATAAAGAAAAAAACATATTCAGATCACCAAGTGTAACAAAAACGAAGAATACATTGAAAAAATGCTAAAGTATAGCGACGCATTCCTTTTAATGTATTACGCTTTGAAACTGTGGTAAAAGCCACAATAGCAGCAGCAAAAGAGCTGAGAAATAAAGATTTGAACAGAATATGTCATTGAAATTGCTCTTCATAAATCACCCGAACATAAAACATGTTGTTGCTTCAATATAACCTCATTTCACGGTCCATGAACTTTTACATTAAAACATTCATCCATAAACCATTTATACAAAGAAAAAATATATGGAATCCTTTTTTATTTTTGATGTTGTTTCCTTTGGTGAACATTTATCAGTCATGTTCATAGTAGTAGTAGGGAGTTGTTAGTAAATAAGCAAGTAAGAACTAAATTCAACACACAATTTTTAGCTTATGGCTTTAGACTGCGTGCCTGGCTGTCTGCTTTAAAAGCGGAAAATGCATGTATGCTGTTGCATTAAGTACGTTTTGGTTTTTGTTTTTTTTTATGTAACAGTAAGTAATGTTGGTTAACTGAAATATGCTTTCATTGTTTGTTGCAAAAGAAGTAACAAAAAATTCAAATACAACATATTTTTTTTTTTAATTTTAAAGTATTTCAGGAAATATTTATTGGAATCCCACAACAAAAAAAAAAGTAAAAACTGAGAAACTCTAAATAGAGTGCTGTAGTACCACAGAGTTATTTTTTGTTTTAGTGTGATTCTGTAGCTTTGCATCATTCCACTGTACATCTGCATGATTTCATTTGGGAATCATACTTTATACTTCATATGAGAAAAGTTTTTTGTTTGGTTTGTCATCCTCTGGTTTTTCCTTGAAACTTACAAATGCGATTTGTTTCAAATTGTGTACGAGGTCTTTATTTATTTTCAAAATTTTTTCTCAAATTTTTTAAAAGTATGTATGTGTGGCACATAAATGTTACTATTTCAAATGCAGCTTCTTTTGTATGCAGGCAGCTTTTAGTCACTCACATATGCACATTTCTTACGGTAAATAACAAACAACATTGTTACTCCACACCTCGAGGTGTAGATGCGTGCGTGCGTATATACCAATACATTTATGCAACCATGTAGCATTTGTATAAATGTTTCACATCCTTATCAAATGATTATAATCAGCAAAGTTGTTGTTGTTGCTATTCCTTTCCTTCTTACTTCTTGCTGCTGGATTTATGTTCACATTTTACTATGGGATTTTCCTAAAATATTCTCGATCTAGTATTTTATATGCAGGCATCATAAGCATCAAAGATTGCAATAGATTTGTTTGGATTTTCAATGTGCATTCAATTTCAAGGAGAATTTAAAAAAAAGAACTTGTAATTTCGGTACAAGAAAAAGGTTTTCTTTCGGTGTAAATGCGACTTGGAGAATACGATGCTTTTCTGTTTTTTGACACATTAAAGGATTTTGTGATATATTTGCAATATGTACATGTACTCGGATTAAAGTTGAATTATATATCCGTAAAAGTAAATTTTTAATAAAAATATATTTTTTTTATTTTACGACAGACAGAAAATTGCATGATAATTGGAACACCCTTTAAATTTTAGTATGTAATTGATTTTATAGCGGCCATGGTAATAGACTTTCTATTAAAAGTTAAAAAATAAGGTAATATTAGTGAAAAACACGTCACTAATGAACACACTTCAATTTTAAGTATTTGTTATAGCGGCCGCAGTAACACATCTACTGTAAACATTTCAAGAGGGTATCTATTACGGTTTATAAAATCATGCCACTGTCGGAACACTCTTTAATTTTATTATTCATTATAGTGGCCATGGCAACTTTCTTTCTATAAGTATATTAAGAGTCTACTTATTACGATTAAAAAATAAGTCACTATAAGTGAAAAACATGTCAATGTCGAAAAACCTTTTAATTTTTAGTAATTGTCATATCGGCCGTGGCAACACATCTTCTGTACAAAATTTCAAGAGTCTACATGTTACGGTTCAAGAAATAAGGCTTTGTCATGCAAATCACGTCACTGGCGGAAAACCCTTTAATTTTTTTTATTTATTATAGTGGTTATAGTTATACACCTCCTGTAAAAATTGCATGATTCCACCTATTCATTCTAAACTTAGGCTATATACATGCAAATCACGTCACTATTGGAACACCCTTTAATATTTAAGTTCAATTTTGTATACTTGTTTATAAAACAAACATAGTTTTAATTACTGTTTGCAAATTGTAAGTGGTTGCCTCTTACAGCTCAAAAAAAAGACATAAACGTAAATAACACGTCACTTTTGTAACACCCTACATTTTAGTATTTTTTGCTATAGTCGCCGCAGTTATACACTTTTGGTAAAATCTTCAAGAGTCTACCTATTATGGTTCAAAACTTCCAAACATACAAAGCACACCACTATCGTAACACCCTTTAATTTTTAGGTTTATTTTTTTAGACTTGTTTATAAAGCGAACTAAGTTTTAATTACTGTTTGTAAATTTTTAGTGTATGCCTCCTACAGTTCAAGAAATAAACACATATTCGTAAATAACACCTCTCTATCGGAACACCCTATAAGTTTTAATATTTGTTGCTATAGCAGCCTATTATGGTTCAAAACTTAGGCCTTATACATGCAAATCACGTCACTATCGGAACACCCTTTAATTTTTAGGTTTATTTTTTCAGACTTGCTTATATAGCGAACTATTTTTAATTTAGTGCTTGCATATTTTTAGTGAATTCCTCATACAGTTCAAGAAATAAGCACATATTCGTGAATAACACCTCTCTATCCGAACACCCTATAAGTTTTAGTATTCGCTAGTATAGCGGTCACAGTTATATACCTTCTGTGAAAATTTCAAGCGCCTACTTATTACGGCTCAAAACTTAGGCCTTATACATGCAAGTCACACTACTATCGTAACACCTTTTAGTTTTTAGGTTAATTTTTTTAGACTTGTTTATATAGCGAACTAAGTTTTAATTACTGCTTACATATTTTTAGTGTATGCCTCCTACAGCTCAAGAAATAAACACATATTTGTGAATAACACCTCTCTATCGGAACACCCTATAAGTTTTAATTTTTGTTGTTATAGCGGCCACCACTATACACCTTCTGTGAAAAGAGTCTAGAGTCAAGAGAGTCAAGAGTCTACCTATTATGGTTCAAAAATTATGCCTTAAACATGCAAATCACACCACTATCGGAACACCCTTTAATTTTTAGTTTTAAATAAATAAAATAAATATATATAAAATAAAATAAACACATTTTCGTGAATAACACTTCTCTATTGGAACACCCTATAAGTTTTAATATTTGTTGCTATAGCGGCAACAGCTATACATCATCTGTGAAAATTTCAAGATTCTACCTATTACGGTTCCAGAGATAAAAGGCGCTGACATACGGACAGACGGACAGACATTGTAAGGAAAACAATAGGGTTACGTTTTTATACTTTGTGTACGGAACCCTAAAATATATATGTACACAGAAAAAAATTTGTTCATGAGTTAAAAGTTTTAATTAGTTTCAGATACAAATTTATTTCATTTTTTCTTTCTTATTAAGTATAAACTTAATAAGAAAAAAAAAACTAATACATAATTTTATTTAATAAATAATTGAACCTATTAAATATTAAATGAAACTTCTATCTGAAACTAATTAAAACCTTGGGATTTTAACACTGGCATTGAATTTTCATTGGCATTACTGGAATCCTATTCACAATTAACTGCATGACTTTATAAATGACTTAACAGAGGTTCATCCAATAAGTCACACAATTATCAAATTCTTTTATAGCAATAATTTTCGATTCTGAGGATTTATATGAAATCCTGCATTAGGCTATTTAAAAAGTTTTTTGTTAATGTCTAATGTATAGGTTTATAAACATTTGTATTACTTGGCTTTATTAACTTCTTTTTTTATTTATTTTATTTTCTGTTTGTTTGGTCTTTTTCGATTTATTTTTGTAACAACATTTTTGTTTTAACACCATTTTACTTCTGCCTGATCAACTGTGAGGCAACCATAAGGAATCCTCCTCAAAATAACACCAAATGTAAATAAATATTTTGCTTGTTAAATTCCTCAATAAGGTAAAAATACGCTATAATTCTTTTTATTAAAATAACAAAAAAAAAAAAAAACGGAAAAAAACTTTTTTAACTGCAATGTGGCGCATATTTGCACAAAACCATTTTTTGGAATATTTTTCGTTTCTCTTATTTTTTGTTTTATTTTTTGTTTTATTTTTTGTTTCAACGGAACACTCAACAAAGTAAAATTTTAACGATTTTAGCTTCTGTTGATAAACATCACGTACTTGCAACAACATGTTTTTACGAAAGGAACATATACTTGTTCTAAGGATATAAAGGACTCGAAAGAAAAACCAATATTTTAGCAAATAATAAATTGTGTAACACAAGTAAAATGGATTTAAAATTTGCGTGATAGAATTTACACAAACAAAAGAAGTGACGAATAAAATAAAAATTTGGACAGGGTGAAGTTTAACTTACGGTTTACAAGAATAAGAATAAGTCCAAGGCATACCTAGAAAGAAAAACATAATTAAGGATTAGTTTAAATTGAAAAATGGCTTTAAGTATCAAGGAGATGTTTTTTTTTAAAGATGTTTTATTAAACAACATTACTTTCACCCCCTTCCCCTCTAAATACATTCTTATCATAACTTTAGCAGCTCATTGCAATGATTATAGTTACATATAATGTGGATGGGTCAGCCCTGTTTATAGAGACCAATGCTCAAATAAAATACTCGTAAATTAAAAAACAACCTCTTCTTATGTTTTTGAGCTTTTAATGGAAAATGTCAGTTTTGTTAGATTGTTAACATTTCAACGTTGATTCTTAAGAGTCCATTTGACATGGCTGAAAGAAAAATAAAATCTTTATGGCCATTAAACTATACACACATTTGCTTTAGCTTTTTTTTACTCACATTTTATTATATTTTTTATGGTTTTATATTTTAGTTTAAGTATTTCGCACATTTGATAATGTTTTTTGGTGAAAAAACTTTTTAAGGATTAAAACCTGATTCTTTTATTTCCTGCTGTTTTCTTCCTCTACTAAGTAGACTAATGTTGTCAAAAAAATTACTCAAAAAACGACCACAACAGAAACCATAAGATAGAATTGGGTAGTTCATAATCGACCTAGTTCAGTTAAAAGAATCACTTAACAGACCTAAGTAAGCTCATGTCAGCTCCTTAGTTCAATTTACCTCCTTAGTTGAGTTCAGTTCAGCTCATTAGTTTACTTCAGCTCATGAGTTCAGTCAGCTCACTAGTTCGCTTTAGTTCATTACTTAACCTTACCGAGTTTAGTCAGCTCACTAGTTCACTTCAGCTCATTAATCCACTTCAGCTCATTAGTTTATATTCCTTTTAGATTCATGTTAGATACGCCCGTTAGATGTTAGATTTTTATTGCAATACATTTTGATTGCTAATGCTTAAACTATTTCAGGAGTCAATCAGCCCTTGAAAAATGTGACCTTTTTTATGATTTCAAAAGAACACAAAAGCAAACTGATTTTACATTTAACATCTATGACTATGTGACGTATAAATAATATAATTATTCACATACAAATTTAAATTCAAATTAAAATTCTGTCTTTCATAGAAAAAAAAAAAAAATATTATAAAAAAGGGCAATATCTCACCCTGAATAAAAGATGAGTGTAAAAAATGTAGCATATTTGGTTTTGGTGCGATATATTTAGAAAAGAATATGATGTTTATTCACACTCTGATAAAAACACGAAAATTTAATAAGTGTAAAATATATGGAACATTTTTGTCAGATAAGAAAACGCCATTAGAAAAGGAACTAGTAAAAACCATTAGCGTAGGAGGATATATATTCTAGGGGAGCAAAACGAGTGTAAAAGAAACTCTTGAAGTCTAACTAAATCTGAAAAGCATAAAGTTCGGGCAATTCTGATATTTGCATAAAGATTGATTAATATTGTGAATAAGTGTACTAGATTTTAAGAAATATTTCGAGCAACCTTCCTTCCAGAAACTGTTTTCTACGAAACCTCAACATAGACACAGTCATTGCGAGTGTATCCTAAATTGCACTGCTTTAGTTTAATATTATCCAAATTAAAGGCGTGTCCCGGTGGTGTAGTAGACATTATGCTGGTCTCCCAGTTTTAGGGCGGTGGATTCAAATCTCACCAGTCTGGCCTATTTAACGAACATGTTGGCAGGAGTAGCTTAAGCTGGTAACTGCGTTGTTAAAAGGTCATAAAAACTTCAAATAGCGTCTGGTCAAGATTTAAATCGGCGAAGGTGACACTTGTAGGCTGGTCCTGGAAGGTAGTGCATTTTGTTCGGGAATTTCCAGCAAACTGGCTAGCATGAGCCTTAGGACCACACAGGTACATATCAAAAATGAGGCTGCTATATAGAACATTAGCTTTAAACAAACGTTAGCACCTACCTTGAGACCCTGTAATGACAAAGAAGGTCGACCAGTCGCCTGTCTGAATCACTACCACAGTGCAGGCTTAAGGCTAGTGATAACACGAGACTCAGTAAAAGTAAGTTAGTCGTTAATAAATGTAGTAGATTTAGAGATTACTTTAAAATAAAAACCTGACGGATAGGTGTGGTGGCAGGAGTACCCTAATAAATATTAATTATCAAATATTTCATATCTGAATATTTGTTTTATTTAATTACGACGTAGATAGCGAAACGACCCTAATAAAACAGTAGATCATTTCCTATCTCTCTGTCTGTGTTCGCGTCACGCGTAAGGAGGTACCTTAGCATTCAGATTCCAATATAGCATAGTTTTTCTTATCATATTTTAAAGCATCTCTTATTTTTAAAAACGGTGTATATGTTACATGGTTGTCCAACAGATGGCGCTGTTTTAAAATAATGACAAAATATGAATTACTTACTGCCAAATAGCCAATTGAATAAAATCTGTATTTGATTTGTATTTTTACTTTGTGGAATTACGTTGTTACAATAATTTTTAGAATTTTAGAATTTTGTATAAATTTTAAAATTTTATCCAGGGATGGGTATCTTTATATAAAGTAATGTAATGAAGCACTATAAAAGTAAAAGTAGTAACATTTGGCGTGGAATACTTTCAAAGTAAAATAGAACAAACAATAATCAGGTGGGCACAGCTTGTTTAAAATAAAACAAATAATGTTCGCACACTTTTGGCTACAGCGGCCAGATTATCGTCGGTGCACAACGCACGACGATGAGTATTATTATTGTAGTCCACTAGCAAGCCAGACTTTCGAACTTCTTGCACAATCGTGCGTGCAGAACTTGTGGTGGGTATTTATTTTTAACAAGCTCTTAGCTTAGAAATAATACTAATTTTGGTCCGCGGTAATATTGACTTATAGTTAATATTTCGGAAAAAAATATATCAGTGTCAAAATTACATATAATATGAAAACATATGTACTTATTTGTGGACCAGCCGCTATGTAGTTTAGAATTTCTTTAAGACAATTTTTTTGAGAGCGGCTTTCTTTAAAATAAAAATTAATATGTTACTATTTCTAACTTGGGGATTTTTGTATACTAAGTGTTAAATACTTTCCGATTTTAAAATTAATTTTATGACATTGATAAATAGTTGAATATATCGCAACCGAAATCATATACATAATCACAACACAAAATTCACAAATGTTCAGGACAGGAAAAAAACGGTATGTAAAAACATGCTTTCAATTTTGTAATCAAATCGAGTGCAACAGTAAAGTTAATTTTTCCAGTTAGGAAGAGAGTGATGCCAACGAAATTTTCGTGATCGTTAGAGGTTTAATATATGAACTGGCTTATGAAAAGTAAATAAGATTTCGATAAATTTTGAGTTGCGACTGTTAGAAATTTGGTGTGCGATATATATGTTCCGAAACTCCGAAACTATTAAGCAGATTAAGCAGATATATCGCTTTATCACGAAAACTAGAACCAATATAAAGCTTTTAATTATAACATTCCCAAAAGCCACTCCACAGGAAAAAAGCCTTTTTTTAAATATTAATTTTCTACACGCAAAGAAAAAACATGGTTATTTTATGGTCATGGCAACCGCACTATGTTCTCTGTAATAATTCATGTTTTCTGTGAACAAATTATAGTTATTTTAATCAATACTTTGGTCACGGTAAACAAGTTTTTGTTAACAGTTAATCATTCAATGGTTATATGCACCGTAAAAGCAATATGGTTGATTTGAACTAGTGCTGGCAAAGTATTGAGTAGTGAGTGTCGAGTACCGAGTATTTCATAATTTCTTTGAGTACTCAATACTCAAAAGTAGTTACTCGATACTTATTACGTTATAGTTTTATAAACAAATTAAATAGAAAATTATTATGTAAGCAAAAGTATTGAGTAGTATTGAGCACCCAATTGATAAGTATTGAGTAGTATCGAGTAATTAAAAGTAGCAGAAAATGCCAGAACTAATTTGAACCATATTAAAACTCACACCACAACCAACTTTTTTTTAACCGACTAAAAAAAAGAAGGAGGTTATCTATTCGTCTGAATGTTGCTTTTTTTATGTTTGTGCCCGCAGAACACAGTCATTTCTGAACCAATTTTAAAAATTTTTTCTTTATTAGAAAGGAAATGCTTACAGATTGGTCCCATTTTAAAAGAAGTTCAGAATTTTTAAAATTAAAGGGTGTCCCCATACAACATACGTGTTTTTTACGTGTATTATGAACCGCAAAGAGCACCCTTTTTAAATTTTAAATAACTGCATATTACTATAGCTGCTAATAACAGAAATTAATTAAAAAATAAACTTAAAAGTTAAAGGGTGTCCCCATATGTGACGTCAATTTAAATATATGAACCATTGTAGACAACCACTTGAAAATTGGACAGAATGTCCAATATTTATAATCACAAATTAAATATTTATTATTAGAAGTTAAAGGGTGTCCGAATAGTTAATGTAATTTCATGTATATTGAAAAACTTTTGAACCCTAACAGAGAGACGGTTGAAATTTACAAAGAACCTGTATATCTAAGTCCTTTATAACATTAAGTATATAATTTAAATTTGGAAACTAAAGGGTGTCCCCTTAATTGATATAATTTTACTTATCTGGCGCTATCTTTTGAACCGTTATAGATAAACACTTGAAAATTAGACAGAATCTCCACTACTATGTCCCGTATAATAACATTTACAAATATTTAAAATTTTAAAGGGTATCTTTATAGTTGATGTAAATTGATGCAATTGAGGCCAAATTCTTGAACCGTTTTAGACAGACATTTGAAATTAACAAAGAATCTGTCCTTTAAAATAAGTGTTTAATTTAAAATTGTACATTAAAGGGTGTCCCCTAGGTGATATCCTATATGGCCATATCTTTGGAACCGTTACTTTTTATTGCTGTATCAGTAATAATAAGTTTAAAAAAATAAAGGGTGTCCTCATATCTGAGGTAATTTGTCGTATATGTCTTTATCTGCTGAACCGTTATGGATAGACATTTGAATGTACAGAACGTATATTACTATGTCCGTTAGAACAACCAGTATAAGAGTATTTGATTTGAGTACTATTTCTTACAGATTACTTCCTTTTAAATTTTTAGTTAAGAATTGATGTACATATATTTGTTTTGTAGTCGGTTTTTTTTGCAAGAATTATTTAATATTTAAAAATAAAATTATATATTTAAGCGTAATATATTATTATTAAACATAGTATATTAAGTATAAAAAATAATGTTTGGTTTTAAAAATATATACATATTTTGGATTCGGCCCTTTTTGCAGGTTCAGAAATATGTGTGTAAGCTATCGGTTCATCTAAAACCGTAAAAACATTAAATACACATTTGTTGTCTTTTATTATAAACGAAAGTTTTAATTAAAAATATCAAACATATAAAAAGGTAAGCAGAAAATATTAAATATCAAATATGTAAGTCTAAATGGTAGTATTTGTTTTTTGTTATTGATAAATTACTTTTTCACATATAACCATTTACATGTTTCATATTATATTATAGTATGTTTATATTATAAACATAATTATGGTTGTATTTTACATTATTTTTACATTATTATTTTTATATAAGACAATAATATGTTTCAGTGACAACAATATTATTATCGCTTAAAATAATATGGTTTAAATATATAAATATAATTCAACCATAACATGTTGCTCTTAGATTATGGCTACCTCAACCATGTTTTTTCTTTGCGTGTAGCTATACGGATAAGGAGATATAGCCCAGTTAAAGACCTCGTAGGGTTATTAATAGAGTAATTTTTTTATCCTTTGTGTACAGAACCCTAAAACACTGATTTTTTTCAGCTAGTCTAAAAATCTCCAGCTATACATTGTTTAAGTGCATATATAATGTTTTTCTTCATTTCTTAAACCACAAATAATTCTTGAAAATGTGCACTTGAGCTTTCTATTTCCTAAGTAAAATTTTAATATTAAATAAGAAAAACTTATATAACATGACTAATACTTTTGTAACAGCTGGCTTATCCTTAACACAAACACAGTTTGTTATTACTGGTGATATATTTGTGCTATCATAACAGATATTGACAATTTTTGTAGCTGCTTGAATAGGAAATTTAACAATTGTGCAACACGCCATGCCACAACAAGCACTATCACCACCAATCAACCGCATTCAACATTTTAGAGAATAAACTTTTGAATACTTGAACTTCAAGTGTGTTGATCTAAAAGTTTGAATTTGTATTTCATTTCTATTTTTGCTTCCCAGACTCTACATTCAATTTACGAAAAAAAAAAAAAATTAAAAGTATCATTGTGGTATTTGTCAAAAATTTTCTTGTCATTATCATCATCACTAGCATCATTATCATACTCAACGTTGCTGTCAGTTGTGGCAACAACATCTTTGTAATGTACTACAATTTTCTCTTTTTTGGGTTTTCATTGTTGGCAAAATTGAGTTGTTATTTTATCATCTTTGAAGCTGTTTATTTTATTTTGTTGTACAAATTGTTGTTGACAAAACCTTGGTGCTCTAGAGTTTATGTTGGTGGCAAAATATTGCTTTGTGGTTTCAAGTGCGAGCTGAAATTTACGAATTATAATAGACAAAGTTTTTGTAGAGGACTACAGATGTTGTATTATTAAAACTTAAAAAAAAAAGAAATTATGAAAATATTTTTTTCACAGCTCAAGTCATAATTTCAATACTGCCACAGATACACTTGCTTCTTGGTAATTGTAAAATGAAGAAAAATGCAACTGAAATGAAATTTAACCGACTTCAAACTTGAACTTAATTTGAATTAGATTTGAATTAAACTAAACAAAAACGAAACTGGAACACTAAACCACAACTGATGTAGAAGGGATATGGCTGCAGATCGCTTCCTTAATGGGCTTCTTTTCTACCACCTTTCGTACTCAATGATTATGGGCAACCGATTTCTAATTTACGGCAAACTTAGTTTGATTGAGTCACGTGCTACCACCAGCCTTTACTTTTGACTTTAGTGTTTTCAGACTGTCGACTGGCAACTGCCATCCTTCTCTAGTAATTGCCAGCATTTGTGCAAGGCTTGGATTCCCCACGGCATCTACGTTTAACAAGTTTCTGTACATGCAAAGTACAGTACCGTCTCAGCCTTTTCCAAGTACAGTCTGCAAATATCATTTTCTGTGATTTTTATTTTGGCTAGATGATACTTAAAGTTTCCATAACCTGATCTTCAATTTACCCGACCTTGCAGCAGGTGATATATAGCATGCTGCAACCCAAGTAATTTTGCCTGGTTAACGGAGACGTCAACGCAGGCTACGCGACAGGTTCAACTCAGCTGAGTGTACACCTGCTCCTGCTCTACCCTCCATAGCTGAACCATCAGTAAAAGTGCTAATGTCGTTCCTTATTCACTCATTGTGTATAACGCATACCGCAATGAGTATGCGATGCAGTCTTTCGACTATCTTTCTCCGACTCATACGTTCCATCGGCATTTGACTCCTCGCAAACTAGGTCCAGAATGCATAAGCCTGATGTACGGCCCAAAGCTATGCCAAATGTCATCTCTCTTCATACACAAAGCTGACGGCAGTAATCTTAACATTGCCTCAATTTCCTGTAGCAGGCGGCATTGCACCACATATACTCATACAAGCAACCAACTTATGCTTAATTGTTCTTTGAGAGGCTTTCGGCCACCAAAACACAGATGGCATAAATTATTAGGGGTCGCACCATCATTGAGTAAATGCAGTATGCAGCTTTTGCTGAGATTCCCCACTTATGCCACACACTCGTTTACATTGAAGCAATATCCTTTTTGCTTTTCGTATCTTTATTTCAAGGTGTTCGTTCCAGGTAAGTTTCCTATCCAGAGTAAATCCTTATTCAGAGTAACGCCAAGATTCACTTTTCACTTAAAATGGAGAAGTTTTAAACATGAAGTGGACAAAAGTTGAACTGGAACTAAACTGCACAACATCTGAAAAAGTCGCCTATAATTGAGCTCCATTCATTCCGTTTTTGTGTCATAATTTAATGCGGGTACGGTGCAATTATTTAACTGCCACAATTCGCATTGTCATAAAAACATTAATTTTTTAAATCAAATTCAATATAAACAAAAACATCCAAACCACCAGCAGCAACAATAAACAAATATTGTATTTAATTGTCATATACTATTGACATTTCTTGTCACAAAAAAATCTACAACAGCAGCACCAACAACATGAACGAAGTAATCATAATGAAAAAAAGAAAATTCTCATACATGTCACGATTAAAAAGGAACAAGTTAAAAATATATAAAAATAAATGTTATTTGCCTCAATTTGTGCATTTTTTAACAATATTGCCAACCAAAAAGGGTCTTTCCCTGTCTCTCATAAATGTACTCCAACACACGTATGCAGACAGTTCGACTGTTAGACTGTCAGTCAGTGTGGCTGGCTGTCATTCAACATACAATTCAATTTCCACGTTCAGCATTTTATAATCATGTCTAGACAGACACCAAACACAAGAAGACTTTTGTTGCCTACAAGTCAACCACTAAAAATGTTCGCTGTTCGTTGTACCAAAAAAGAAAAAGTTGAAAAAGGAGTTGTGTGTTGCCACTGTTACGACTGCTATTTAAGCGCCTACAGTTACAAATATTTTCTATTAATTTTTTTTTTAGCCTTTACATTGCTGCAATGTAACAATTTTCGGTTACAAAAGGCATATTTGGTTGTTCAAAGCACACACCCCAGCTGTTGCAAGCTTTTGTGATGAGCCCTCTCAATAGATGGAGGAAAACTTTGTTATTAATAATTGTAGTTGGCAAAAGGAAGTGGAGGAGGTAAAAGTAAAATCAAATAAAAGCTCGGCTCTTTTGAAAGTGGATTTATTAAAAAGTTTTTCTTTATTAAATGATGTTTTTCACTTTTCCTACAGCACACCTCGCAGCGGTTTATTGGGCCGTTTTCATAACAAAACTTTATAGCAATTGTTTGCCGCACAATAGAGCAGCAGAAAATGTAAACAAAAGTGGCGTAGGAGGAGTGTATGACCAAAATCCATGTAAGTAACATTGCACAGTGGGGCAGAATCAAAATATTTGGAAAATATAGACAAAAGTGGCGCAGGAGGGGTGTATTACAATCACTACAGAGGCTTAAGTTTTGACGGTGGGCACCATTTACTTCCCAGGGGTGGCGCTATGTTATCTCAAAGTCGGGTACCCCGCCCCTGCAAATTCTTTTAGAATTTGGCATTTCTTAAATTTGTCCTTAATTTCAAAATATAAAGGTCAAGTTTATACCCAGGTTAGGTTAGGTTTGGAAGGGTTGTGCCAAACATGGCACATCCACTCGGAGACCTATTGGTCCATTGTGATTCCCTTCAGCTAAACTACAAAAAAAACTAAGAAAGTTATGGGGAAAAAGGGAGCCTTATTATGCTTCCTACCACCTATCACTCAGACACCAGGTGCAGATCGATAACACGCTCAAAAAAAGTTTATACCCATAAAATGAGCATTTAATCTCTAAATTATGTTTTCAAATGAGCGAGTTATAAGTATTTTAACCTTAAAATTTTGATTTTTCGATACCTTGGTCCAGTTTTTTCAAAATATTTTAAACAATTTTCAGCAAATTTTTTTAAGTTTTTTCCCATAGTCGCTATTAAACTATTGTGGACAAATTTCAAGATTATATATTTTCTAAGTTAAAAACTAGACGATTTTTAATTTAAAAACTCCAAAATTATTGAATTTTTGTGTATTTTAACCTAAAAATGGCCGTCCAGCTTATATTTTTAATAGAAAAAAATTTTCTTAAGGAATATATAAAATTTTTATATCTTTGTGTAAGCTGACAATATGTACATACGTTTAAACCAAATTTCGTATAAAATTGATCAACCTTGTAGAAGATGGAGGTCCTTCAATTGGACCTATTTTTTATCGAAATTTCGAATTTATAATATATGTTCTAAATCCCAAAGCTGGGATCTGAAAAAGAATATTGCCGTAATAAAGCTATATATACTCGCAACTATTGCTGAAAGTATTTCATAACCCCTAGTCCATTTGTGGACTTTATGGGCAAAAGACAAAAAATTCCAATTTTGGGATTTTGGCATTTATATTGGGGAATTGTAGTATTTCCTTTACCTTAATGTTGCAGACGATTCAAATGAAATTTTCTGTGGACATGTAGTCAACGAAAATCAAATACTAAAAAATCAAAAACATTAAGGTACAGCTAACCCAAACAAAAAATCAAAAATTTTACTTTTTAAAATGCTTATAACTCGCTCATTTTAAAACATAATTTACAGATTAAACCATCATTTTATAGATATTAACTAGACCTTTAAGACCGGTAAAACTTAAGCTGATATACTCCTCTGCTATGCTCATGCCAAATTTTGGATCAATCGACCTAGCACTTTACAAATGGCTGAGTTATTTCCAAAATATTTTAATTCTGCCCCACTGTGCATTGTTAACAATTTTAATACCTAACATACAGTGTACTTGCCAAACTACGTTGCTCATTTCGGAGAGCATAATATGTCAATATGGCAATGAACGAAATGAGGTGAAAGTATTTAATTTAAATCGGTTTCATTCTAAGCTATTCTAGCCTTATTGAAGCCGCATTTCTACTTAAAAAATAAATTTATTGGTTTACTACACTATTATTTTTATTGCAATCCTTTTCTTTATACGAGTGATATAAAGACGCTGTAATTAAAATAAAAGTGTTAAAATATGTCTGTCTTACACGCAAAGAAAAAACATGGTTGAGGTAACCATAATCTAAGAGCAACATGTTATGGTTGAATTATATGGTTATATATAAAAATAATATTGTTGTCGTTGGAAAAAATTATTGTCTTACATAAAAATAACATTGTTAAATACAACCATAGTTATGTTTATAATATAAACATACTATAATATAATTTGAAACATGTAAATGGTTATATGTTACAACATATGAATATATTTATAAATAACAAAAAACAAATACACGAATATTTCCATTTAGACTTACATACATATTTTTATATTTCCTGCTTACCTTTTTCTGTGATTGATATAATTAATTATAACTATCATTTATAATAAAAAAACAAATATATTTGTTGACAACAAATATATAGTTAATGTTTTTACGGTTTTAGATGAACCGATAGCTTACACACACATTTCTGAACTGAAAAAATGTCAAAACCAAAATATTTATTTTTAAAACCAAACATTATTTGTTTATTTTTAGTCAAACTTAACATACTATGTTTAATAATAATAATATATTATGGTTATAATTTTTAAATATTAAAAATAATTTGGTTGTGGTTTGAATTTTAATATGTTTCAAATCAACCATGTTGCTTTTTTGGTGCGTATAACTATTGAATGATTAACTGTTAACAATAAACTTGTTTATTGTGACCAAAGTATTGTTTTAAATAACTATAATTTGTTCACAGCAAACATCCATTGTTACAGAGAACATAGTGTGGTTGCCGTGACCATACAATAACCATGTTTTTTCTTTGCGTGTAGAAGGACTTCAAACTTAAATTTGAAATTTAAATTTATGATGGCTTTGAAAAATTTATAGATGGCAAGACCAAAAAAACTAAGCAGTCATTATATACAGTGAAGCAAAGTGTAAGTTATAGTAAGCAATATTCGAACTGCTGGACCACCTGGAGGAATGTATAAAAATTTCGCTGTACAACAAAATTAAACTTTTCCAATAAACAAAGTTCCGATCATGGAATCTGGCAGAGACAAAGAAAACGCCTTTAATGGCGTTTTGAAAGTTTACGTCTGAATGTTATTACGGTGTATAGCGAGAAAATAACCCCTCAAAGTATTTTAACCTATAATATATGTATTTATATAGTATAGTTATAATATATGTATGTACATTTTATTTGAAAACTAGCTGTACCCACACACATTGTGTGCGTCCTGACGATATTTTTTTCGATTTTGTCTTGCAAGTAATCCACACCACATTTTAAGACTCTTACGTATTTACTTTATAAAAAGGTGCCCATCCCTGGATAAAATTCTAAAATTTGTGTCATATTCTAAAATTCTAAGAATTATTGTAAAGACAGTAAGGAAATGAGTTACTCATCAGCAACAGCTCCATCTGTTGCGCAACATTGCTTAAAATATACTGCTTTCAAAAATAAAAGATGCCTTAAAGTATGCAGTACCTTTAAATCGGTAAAAAAAAATCGCCATACTTTCACGGCTTTTTCTCCACTTTCTGTTGGAAATAAGATATTTTTGGAAACAAAGTATATTGGAATCAGGATATAAAGGTACCTTCTCCCAAAACTTTGTTAAAATCTATCTATTAGTTTTTACGTGATTGTGGAACAAGATTAACGTGAGCACCTGCCAACTCGGCCTAACCTCACGGTGGTCTTACCACCGAGTGAAACCTAGGCGAAGACTAGCTCCCCCATTGTGTAGTATAACAACACTTTACGATTGCCACCAATCGCTTTTTGTGTGTGATAGAGTCACAATGAGTAGCAATTTATATAATATGGCAAGCCTAGATCCATATTATAACCTCTTGCTTAGGTCGACCTTGCACCTTACCTACATAAATCGATCTTAAACCACAACCACCACGTGTACCCCCAAAGGGGACCTCACCAATAACCGGTCACAGAGAGGATAGGCTCTCTGTGCGGCCAACCGATTCCCGTGGTACCAGTCCTTTGGGCACTGGTCGGGCCTCGAAGAGGACCCGTGTTATAAAACAACAGACCTTTTCTTTCAGATTTAGGCTCTAGGAACCCTAGCGTCTGGTGCCCCTATTTTCCCCGAGTGAACCGCGTCAAAGCATTTGCCATATTCCTGCAGTGACAATTGGAACCCCCGGGGGTAAGTTTTTACGTGATGCAAAAATTTTGAGCTGTGGTGTATTCAGAGGTTTATAGAAAACCTGTATGAAAAACATTTTACCATAAATTTTGAAAGAATTTCGCCAGAATTTATAGTCGGAACCGGGTTAATTATTTTGTGTTGTACTGTTCTTAGCAAGCTTTAGAGAGAAATGTTAGATACTCAGTGAAAAGTAGCACATTTGCTTCCAATCGAGAATAAATGCAATCGTGTGCCTGATTTAGGAGCTGTTTGAAACATGTTGATTAGTGATTCGGGTGAAATTTCTAATATCGAAATAAAACTGTATGGGTAATTAATTCCATGTCAAAGCAACAAGGCAGTCAGATTTTATCTCTTCAGATTTTATTGAAACATTTTTTATTTATATTCCTTGACTCCCTGAATCCAATTATAATTAAAAAAAAATGTATCTCAGTTTTGTCTGCTCTCTATCAGTCATACAAGAATAGTAGTTCCACTGCTAAAGAAAAGGCGTAAGGTACAGTGCAGTGCACTAAAGACTTGATTATTTGCTTCGATTTAATTAAATATTTTATTTAAATTTTTTAATGTATTTTTCATTGAATGCAACTTCAACCAAATTTACAATATTTAAGCAAATAATAAATAATAAACAGTTGTAGCTGTAAAAAGGGATAAAAAGTCAATATGACAGCTAATAAATAAAAAGTATATGTACAATGCGCATATGTACCTACAAATATTTATAATGTTTAACTTTTTAATGTTACACTTTACTTATTAAAACATATACATATGTACATAAATACACACATACTCAACTTAAAGTAAAAAATATGTTCTGTGAGCAATTAACAAAATAAAATAAATATAATAAATAAATAAATGTAATTGTTTATATTTTTACAACTGTTGCCATTAATTGCAGGTCTTTTTTTTCAATTTGATAATATTGCAATTTGTTGATAAAATATTTGTCAG
Source organism: Phasia obesa (assembly GCA_949628195.1). NCBI lineage: Eukaryota > Metazoa > Arthropoda > Insecta > Diptera > Tachinidae > Phasia > Phasia obesa. The sequence continues at coordinate 62,132,607 of OX451216.1, forward strand.
TCCCCTTTCTTAAATAAATATACAAATATTACTTACTCTTATTTGGGTGATACAGGGGAAAAATAAGGGACATGTTTCTTTACTTTGTACCAGGGATGGTAAATGAAATTTTAAAAATGTTCTTTGACTCAATTTGTCTTAAATATACATGTTTTTTAAGTAAACTATTTATTAATAGTGTTAAAATCAAATATACTTATAATAAAACAGTAACTCATATCCTGTCTGTCTGTCTGTTTGTCTGTTTGTCTGTCTGTCTTTCTGTCTGTGTTCGGATCACGTAAAAACTACTAAAACAAAACTAACAAAATTTTGTGAGGAGGAATCTTAGTATCCTGATTCCAATATAGGATACTTTTTTTTCCGCATAAATATCTTACTTCCAAAAGAAAGTAGAGAAAGAGCAATGAAAGTACTTCGATTTTTTTTTACCGATTTAAAGGTACTTTAAGACATGTTTTAGTTTTGAACTTTTTAAACGCGGTTGTGCAACAGATGGCGTTGCTTTAAAATAATGACAAAATAAGAATTGAAAGCGGTATATTTTTAACGTGGCTGCGCAATAGATGGCGCTGTTTCAAAAAATAATCACAAAATATGAAATACTTACTACCAAATAGCCAATTGAATTAAATTTGTATATGATTTAAATTTGTACTACTGTATAATTACATTGTTATTAAAATATTTTATAATAACAATTTTTGGAATTTTATATAAATTTTAGAATTTTTATATAAAAGAATTAGGATTTTATGCAGGGATGGGTACCATTATTTAAAGCAAGAGTATTAAAATGTGTAGTGTAGTATTAGTGTGGATTACCTTCAAAGCAAAATCGAACAAAATATTGTCAAGACGCAGACAACATGTGGGAGCATATTTGGTTATAAATAAATTAAAGATTGCTTGTGTATTTTATTTTTCTTGCAATTTTGCAATTAGTTGAATATTCATATGTGGTACTTGTTCAACAATAGTGTTTTGTCTTAAAATTTTAAAATTAGCGTTTTACATTAAATATACATACTTATGTATGTATATTTGTTCAAAAAATATTACGAATATGTGTTGAAAACAATGTGGGGTTTTTTATGGTGTTAGTAAGCACTGCGTATGGATTTTTCACAAAAAGTAAAAATGTAATAACATGGAGTTAATACACTATTTTGTATGAAACTTATTACTAGAATACACTTTTCAGAGTTGCACCTAAAACAAAATACTTATACAAATTCTTTTTTTCTTCATTTGAAAGGTTATGCTATCAGGTTGGTCCCGATTTAAAAACAGTTCATTATATTAAAAATTAAAGGGTGTCCCCATACAACATATATGTTTTTTGCGTGTATTAAGAACCGTAATGGGCACCAAATTAAAATTTAAAAAAATTGTGTATCGCTATAGCTCCCAACAGCAAAAATTAATAAAAAATAAATTTAAAATTTAAAGGGTGTTCCCATAGGTGACGTAATTTGACCTATATGGGCCTATCTTTTGAACCGTTATAGACAAAACCTTGAAAATTTGACAGAATGTCGGTTACTATGATCGTTATAATAAAATGTATAAATATTCAAAATTTTAAATTAAAGGGTGCTCCAATAGTTCATTTCATTTGATGTAGATGGCCATACTTTTGAACAGTTTTACAGAGACCGCTGAAATTTATAAAGAACCTGTATTGCTAAGTCAGCTATAACAAAAAGTATACAATTTTAATATTTACAAAAAAAAATTTCGATATAATTTTTACAAAAAAAATTTATACAATTTTTAAAAAATCTTTGATACAATTTTTATAAAAAAAATCGATAAAATTTTTACAAAAAAATTTTGATACAATTTTTACAAAATAAAAATTCGATAAAAATTTTACAAAAAAAATTTTATATAGTTTTTCAAAAAAAAAAAAAATGTTTACAAAAAGTAGCTGTGCCCGCTACTTCGTCAGCGTCCTTACAATATTTTGTTCGATTTTGATTTGAGAGCAATCCACACCAAAGATCGGTACTTTTTTAGTACTTCTTTATGTATTTACTTATACTTATACTATAAGGGGTCTCATCCCTACTAAAATATCCCATTTTCAAAAAAAATGCGCCTTAAGGTATGTAGTACCTTTAAAATATCCCGCATACAAAAATAAAAGGTGTATGCATATCTGTAATATTGCGTATTTTCACTGATTTTTCTCCACCTTCTCTTGGAAATAAGATATTATTTGCGAAAAAGTATCCTATATTTGAATCAAGATACTAAGGTACCTCCTCACAAAATTTTATTAAAATCCATTTAGTTATTTTTACTTGATGCAAACACAGACGGAAAGACAGAGGATTATATGTATTGATGTATAGATTTTTATAATGTAGTAGAAAATCATAAAAGTAATAACCGAATGTACATATCGTCATAGGTAATGCAAAACGCCCTATCTACAAAGAAAAGTAATGTTGGATAAGTCGTTTTGCAGCTTCTTTGGCGATATATTATTGTAAAATTGGCTAAAACTGAGTAACCGTTCTCAAACAAAATTCGGCATGGCCGCATATATGTACATATGTGTTGCAGTGAGTCTGATGTAAAGTAAGAGCATATAAGTTTTAAAGCTGTATAGCCATTTTATTAATATTTAATTTGCCGACGATTTAGTGCTATTTACTAGAAGAAATAGAAAAAAGTTATACATATCAGCAAAAAATGTATGTTAATACATACCCAGCGGCTCAATTCAACATAATGCTTAGTAGCCGATGTGCTAACAACCTATGCTACAGCACTTTTAAAGAATTTATAACAAGAAATTGAGCTTGTGAGCATGATATTTTTTGCATAAGTTTTTATAATAAGTAAACTAAAATGCGAAAGTAGACATTTTACTCGTCAAGGCATCCAACGCCTTTGTGCTCTGTAACTTGCCATATACATCATCACTGATTCTACTATTCTGACAGAGCCTTTGGGTGGGTGTTAAAATGCGTAGAATTTATATGAGCGCAGGGGTAGGATTTCTTATCCAGTTAGCAGCAAATAGTGTTATTAAAATCAGTAGGCTAAACGCCACTACTTGTCAAATTAGGAGATAGAGCTTGCGAAACTATTAATGAAAGAATATAATTTCGTATTGAAAATTATTTTTGAAAAAGGCTGAAAATTTGAAAAGTTTAACTAAATAAAGCGGACATAAAAAAGTTTTGTAAAATAGTCGCACCAAAACAGGTTTCATTTCCATCAGATTAGCCACTGGTATACCATTGCATTTTTTAGGTTCGAATTGTACCAAAAATGGTACAATTGTGCCAACTTTACCAAACCTGTTTTGTACACAATGTAAGTTTTTGTTGGGTTTATGTATTTAAAAATTAATATTTATGTAAATTTTGTTTTTGTTTTTTTTTTAGTTAAATTGCCGTTATGACAAAAACAACAGTTACAGTAAATAAATGCATCACTGAAAATGAATTAATAAGTGAGTGTGTGTGTTCTTACCAGGGTTGTTAAATAAAATTTTAATTTTACCAACCAGCTTCTTAAATTGTATATTTTTATTAAACACAATTTTATTGTAATTATTTATTTGTCATAATAAAAAATAACAGCTAAATTTAATATACATTTTATTACAGAATTAATTTTAGTCTTATTATTTATATAGACTTTATCTTTGACGGATGATACAACTAACTTTTATTTGGAATATCAGACACTCACGCTTATCTTTCTGTATGAATGTCCTTTAATGGGACTCTGAAATCGATTTAATCTCTTGAAACTAATGCTAATCCTTCAGTCTAGGAGTAGAGATAAAAATCTACGATCTGAGTTAAATTAGCTTGATTTAAAATATTAAAAATAATATTAAAATATTATTAAAATATTATCTGCCTGAACTAGACTAGATAGATGTCGTACCAGCATCCTTTCATGACTCTGTAAAGGACATTGCGGTTCTTATTACCAATAGGCACGCTTGAAAGCTGCGATTTCCAGGTGTGAGAAGTGAGGTCGAGTAAGAATTTTTTATTCGCTATGGTACTCAGGGGCCTAATCACCGAATTTGATATCGAGTAAACTATCATTTCGAATAACAAATTCGATACGTGTCGAGTAAGCTAATTTTGCCATTCGACATGTATCGAATCGTTATTTTTATAAAATCGTAATAGATTAATAATAAGACAACAAGTGAACAAGAAAAAACGGTTTAAAATATTTCCTTACGATACTTTTTATTCGATATCAAGTGCTCTGATACCAAAATGAAAAATTATGAGAGATTTTACTCGATATCGAATGCGGTGATTAGGCCCCGGCTTTTTTAAAGAGAAGTTATGCTTAGGCAATTATGCCAACCAATTAATTGTGTTACATTCTTTGGGAAAGGGATAGCGCAGTAGTATGATAGGTGGTGAAACGAACGAATAAAGAAAAGCTTCACTTGACAACATTGCAATTGCACATCATTTATATTTTTAGAACCATATTTCAGCGAATCAAGTGTCAAGTAGGCACATTAGTTTTGAAGCTGTATAGTAATTTTATTAATATACTAACTGTGCCCGCGACGTCGCGACGTGGGCGTCCTGATAACATATTGCTCGATTTCACTCTGCAAGTATTCCACACCGATTGTAAGACTTACATATATAGAGTAGCACGTATAGGAGAAAAATGCAACTAAACTAAGAAGAAACTAACAATAACAGAATTTTATAGCCACACTGAAGTCGTAGTATTTTTACCAAATTTTAAAAATAACGCTAAATAACAAAAATAATGTAATCAGATAATTACCTAAGTATGTATGTATTTCACAAAATAACCAAATTATACAACACGTACGCGACTTAAAACACATACAAATTTTATTCAATTGGCTATTTGACATATGTTTTTAGCGCCATCTGTGTTTAAATATCAAAATTAAAGGTGCCGTTGCGTACTAAGTAGTTAAAACGATCAGTATTTTAAAATATACAACTTAAAAAAACAAGAAAAACGTGCCGTGCTGTATTCAGCAGTACTTAGTTCCTCCTTAAGATATGCTACATATCAGTTTATGTATATTGTTACTTTTAAAAAATAAAGTATTCATATCCGGTTAGTTAAACTTCTTACTTCCACTGCTTTTTCTCCACTTTCTCTTGGAAATAAGATATTTTTGCGGAAAAAAAGTATCCTATATTGGGACCAGGATACTTAGGTACCTCCTCACAAAATTTTGTTAAAATCCATCCAGTACTTTTTACGTGATGCGAGCGTAAATGAAAAGCAGACAGACAGACGGAAATGAGTTACTACTTTATAAGGACAAAAAAAAAATAATACATATGTATCTCAAAAAAAAATAAGGTTAATGGTTGGTCGTGGCTGGGATACGAACTCTGAGTCTCAAATCATTAGTAATCGACGTGCTAACTATCTAAGCTACATCACCTTCTTAAAGAAATTCCTCAGGATCCCTCTTTAAGATAAAATCCCTCAGAATTTTTTTAAGAAGATAAGCTTTTTGCTTATGTTTCAAATTCAAGATTTCCGATTATACTAATTCTAAATTATAACTAAATTAACCCTTAATGGGCAATCTAGAAATTGGTTGGTTTTTGGTATTTGTGTTTTTGATTTTGGTGTATTCTGACACATACATTTATTAAAATGGCCAACATTTTTGTAGAACATTTTATTCCCGCCCTTCGCCTTTTCCGGGGTGTTTTTAACGATTTATTTGAATAAAGCTACAAAATGTCATTATGCGGTTGAATTAGAGGGTTAATATGTTCTACAAAAATACTTTCACAACATTTCTACAAAGTTGATGAGCACACCCTACACCTCAGATGTAAAGAAAACATAGCTTTAAAAACCGATATGCCGCCAGAACAAGCCGCAGCTTGAAAATTATAACCGCCTTTTAAATTAAACTCTGATGTGATTTTTCAAACACGTAAGTATATTTTTTTGTCTTCTCTACCAGAATTAATCGTCGAAACCCCGTAATCTTGGAAAAATTTTGACTGTAATGTTGTACAGTGTAAGCGGGGAGTAAAACGTTGTAAGTAGAGTCTAAAATAAGATAGTTATGTATGAAAACCCATTTATTTATAAATCTTCAGCACTGGTGGTCATTACACTAAAAGTGCTTTTACACGGCGTGTATTTGTCATATGACTTGTCACTTTTCCATGTGTAAATTCTATACACGTCATGTAAACACTTTCAAACATAAGATGTGTATTTTCCATGTGTACAATACATATGACATTTTTCATTTAGAAAGTGTTCTATTTTGATGTGACCAAGGCGAATTCATACCAGGTGTAGGCAGTAGAGCAACAACTACAACAAAACAACAACTTTGACATTAGATTAGCAGATATGAAACAATGTATTTTTGGCAAGACATTAGCAAAAAAACGAGAGCAAAAAACAATCAGCTGGGCTATCAACACCTCCTGGTATGAATTCGCCTTGGATGTGACAAAGCATCTGTCATCCTTTAATGCCAACTTGATATTTTGCTATTTTAGGTTGTTTGTGGTACCAAAAGCACTAAAAGCGTGGCAAAAGCACTACGTTTGCACATTTGCATCAGCTGTGATTGGCAATACAAAACTGTGTGGCGGAAAAATTATATATTATAGGTTATGTCAGATGTAATTACACATGTACGTTTGAAAGCAAAAATTATAAACCGTATGTAAAATGTCTATTTTGACAAACACATGAAATTATATATGGGTTATCAAACTGACAAGTCATATGATAAACACACGCCGTGTAAAACCATTTTAAGGACTACAGGGACCTCATATCAAATGCTACCTGTTACGTGGACTAAGTGATGCAAGGAAGATTTGACAATTAACAATCATTAGCCAGAAATTACTAAAGCCGAGAGCTTTATGCTTGCAATTACGTGAGAATCAGTGATGAAGTGTGAAACAAGATTAACGTGGGCACCGAGTGAAATATAAGCGTAGACTAGCGCCCCCATTGTGTAGTATAGCAACACTCCACGATATGACATTGCCGCCAGTATCGCAATTTATGTGTGATACAATCACAACGAATAGCAATTTATATAATATGGCAAGCCTAAAAGGCAAGCGTAGATTTCATATTAGAGCCTCTTGCTTAGGGGTTTGGAGACTATCCAAACTCCGTTCTGTTGAGAGTGCAACAGCACACTTGATCGACCGTCCATCATACCTACATAAATCAATCTTAAACCACAACTAAAAACCGGTCACAGAGGGGATAGGCTCTCTGCGGGGCTACCGATTCCCGTGGTACCAGTCCTTTGGGCACTGGTTGGGCCTCGAAGAGGACCCGTGTTATAAAACAGCAGACCTTTTCTTCCAGATTTAGGTTCTAAGAACCCTAGCGTCTGGTGCCCCTATTTTTCCCGAGAGAACTGCGTCACGCATTTGCAATCTACTGCAAGGATACTTGGAACCCCCGGGGGACTCAGTGGTGAGTGGGGACAATCCGAAATGAGTTAGAAACAAAAGAAATGTTTAACAGAATCTAAAACAGAAGTCGTCTATGTAGTTACTCCAACCGTCTTCTTACTTATTGTATTGTGCAATTTTTTTTATATGACAATTTAAAACATTTTAATAAATTTTATTTGTGAATCACAAAGTCGGAAGATAATTGCTAATAACTGCACTGAACTCAGTGACGAAAGATAAAGTTGATATTGTTAAACGAAAATTAGTGGTAAGCAAATATGTATGTTTTAATAAAAAGAATGGAAAACAGAAAATTCCTCCATACCCTTTGCGAACAAAAATTATATACATTTTTTGTAATTTTTATTTTATTACCCCACTGTAGCCCTGTTACCAACAAGAATTAAAACAGTTTAAAATTTTATAAAAATAACATAACGCACACAGGTATGTACATACATATATATGTATGTATGTATATTATTTTTTAATCCTGTTCTATATGTTCATATGTATATGTATGTATTTAATAATAATTGGACATTTTAACAAAACAAAACTTGTTTTATGTGTAACTAAATGTAGCAATTTAAATCAACTTTGTTGGACAAAAACACTTCTGCATTTATTAAAATATTATTTTTTTTATGCAATTTATTAAAATAATATTTTAATAAATGTAAGTAATTGTAACTTTTTTGTTTGTTTTATATATTTTTTTTTTGTTCTAAACTTTTTATGAGTGAAAAATGACATGTTACTTGTCATATAAATTTGTTAAAATTTATTTTGTTTTTAAATTGTTTGAAATGGCATTTTTTTTAAACGTTTGACATGTGTTTTTGCGGCACTTATACATGAACACCGAAAATTTGTTTGTTTTAATTAAATAAGAATACAAATTGAACTTAGCTGTAGTTACGTACATAGCCGTAGATACTTTTGTATAAGCAATAGTATTTGATTTACGTACATTTTAGTTTAATTTGTTGATTTTTAATTGGCTAGGAATACAAACAACACACACACAAACATGAATTTAGCTTTAGTCAAAGGTAACGAATTTGTGAATCTGAACACTCTGACATTTATTGACAGGTATGACATGATTTTAATGACAAATATTCATTTTTTATATGATTACTTTAACCATAAAGTAAATTTTAATTGATTCAATTAGTTAAGCGTTAAAAATTTTATTTAAAGAAAACATCTGGCATAATTTTAAATAATATGTATTTTTATAATGTACTTCATATGTAGCATTAATTTTATTTTGTCAGTCTAGACGGACATTACTTTTTAGCTTATATTATATATTTATTCCTCTAACTCCCACTTGAGCATAGGGCGCTAATAACAGCTGTTCTCCATCTAACCTGGTTGTAAACAATAGGCCTAAGTTCGTTCCAAGATATTCCCAGTTGGTTCGTGTCGGATTCCGTTGAACGTCTTCATGTTGTGCGAGGCCGGCCAATTTCTCTACCATCTTGTTGAAATGGTTTCCATCTAAGCGATTGTTAAGATACATTGTTGTCGTCTCGGATATGTCCTATCTACTGCCACTTTCGTTTACGTATCTCGGTTGCTTCTTCCATTTGGTTTGTCTTTGCTAGAAACTCAGCATTTGATATCGTTCTAGGCCAAAAGATTCGTAATATTCTTCTTAAGCAGCTTATATTGGCTCTGCAAATTTACTGAGTAAACCTAGATTAATTAAACTTGTCAGAAAAACCTCTTATGTTCATACGCTTTTAGAGCCATAAAATAAGAAAACGCGGACTAAGGAAAAAAAAGTTCCCCTACCTCTGAAAAATACAATTTTTTTTTTGTTTTCCCATTTTGGCAAATCCAACTTTTATAATTTGCTGATTATAAAAACCTCAAAAACCTCAAAAACCCCCATTTGTGGGCAGTGAAATAAAATATTATTTGCAAAAATAATGTAATAATTAAAAGAAATGGATTGCATATGCCTTAATACCATAAAAATAAAATTTTTAAATTTGTATGAGCAATCCCCCAATCCCACCGCCGAAACGTCCATGAGATTTAAAAAAAAAAATTTTGTTAATTTCCAAAAATATTAGTTTTTAAGCTTTTATGTCGAAAAGAAAAATATTAATAAAAGTAATTTCTGTAGTTTACTACTTTAAAGTATTTGATTTATCTGAGAATAATTAATTACTAGCTGTGCCCGCCACATCGTCAGCGTCCTTATTTTGCTTTGAAAGTAATCCACTTGAAGACTCTTAATTTTATAGTGCTTCAGGTATGGTTTATGTAATTACTTTATATAAAGGTATCCATCCCTGGGTAATTGCATAAGGCGCCCATACACGTCGTTCTTTTTTATCAGTTTTAACCGTACGGTTAAGTCTGTACGGGAAACACTGTGGGTTTGTGGCCAAAAAACCGTCGTTCTTGAACGTATAAAAAAAATCTGTTGCTTCTTGATTTTAATCGTCGTTTTTGAAATGTGTTCGTGCAAAACTGCTCGTGTGTGTGATAACACAGTTAAAAAGGACGGTTAGAACACAGTTCTATTATTATATAGATAATAAATAATTTATACTACGAACAATAAATTTTATATAAAATAATAACAATTAATTTATTTAAAACAACTTAGAAACCAAAAACATTTTACGACCCACAAAAAAGGTTTCTAACTCGTATCTATCCATGAAAGATGAGCAAAAACAGAAAATTGAAATTTGGAAAAAATCGCAAAAACTTGTGCAAAAATGCGCACGTTTTTTCTACAATACAAAAGTTGAAATCGTAAATTTTATAGTGATATATAACATTTTTAGGATTGCGATGGCCCTCACTCTCAAAAACCTTTCTACTTTTTTTACAAAAAAATAAACAAACAAAAATTCATTTTTTAATTTCGAAAGAAATTTTTTATCATAAAAACTTAAAATAATTTTTTTTTTTTTTAAATCAATCAAAACAAATCAATCAATGAAAAATCTTTCTTCGTTCAGCCACAAAAAAATATATTGAAAACCTCTCAAAATCGTAAAAACTCAATACCAACGTATGCAGTTTACTCAACTTTCCTGATTTTAACAGTATCCCAAAAGGCAAATGTCAAGCAAAAGAATTGAAAATTCACTATACGATGCAGAATTTGTGGTGTGCCGAGCTGCGTACTTAGCGTACGTACTAGTACGGACCTAATGTCCGGCTAGATTGGCAAAATACCCCTCTGTGCGACGTCCACTGTTCCCATCCAATCTGTTTTTTGTTAGACTTTGCGTAATAACACGATAAACCTATTTTACTTTTCATGTGAGGCACAACTTCCACTATCCTAATCGAGTCTATATTTTGCTATATTATGCCTATTAGAAAGAGGGTTACTTATGCAAACTTTCAAAACTCTACCTATTTGAAAAAATTTTAAATGTCCACCTGTATTTTTTTTTTTTTTTTAAGAAAAGTAACGTTCGGGCAATTAATGTCTATATTAACTGTGTTATTTCCTTCGGAAAGGGATAGTAGTAGATAAGAAAGACGGTTAGTGTGATATTAAAGCTACGCTTTGGCAACACTGCAATTGCACGTTGTGATTATTTTTAGAACAGTGTTACAAGCGCCTCTGGTGTTATTTAGGCGAATTAGTTTGCAGCTAGCATAGCCAATTTATAATTATTTTACTTCGCCGGCGATTTAGTGCTATTTGGTAATACCGGCGAGGAGGGCGCTGTGATATACATTATTATAAAGAGAAATTAATACATATTAGAAAAATTGATGTAGCCTCGGCTGAGTATTGCACTCGTGACCATTGCTTAGTAGTCAACGTGCTAACCACTTAAGCTACAGCATCCTCACGATTGCATAGGTTGAAGGCGCTAGCAGATGGACAGACATTGTAAGGTTATGGATTTGGGTACCTCTATATAAAATTAATTTATAAACCATATCTGTAGCAACATAAAAGTAGGAGTCTTGAATTTTGGTGCAGACTTCTTTCAAAAGGCAAATTTAAATATAATATTGTTGATACGCTGACGTTTTCCGGGCACTGCTGTAATGCTGCATGTTTCTTTGTCCTCTAAATACAAACCTAGATACTTTAGAATTTTGCATAAAGATATTTCGTCTTTTTAAATTTAATCTGTTTTCAAAAATAATTACTGTCTTAGTAGAAAAGACTTTTGGTGTCTTATAATTTCATCATTTACAAAAAGAATCCTAAACTAAATTCATAGAATTAATAAATTCAAATAAAAACATGCTCCCACCCAATTGAGAAATTCCACAAGTATTACCACACCAAAAAAAAATACCAGATAAAAGGAACGAAAGACATATTTGACGTTGTCACATATGTATCCACATAGATCATAGAAATAGTTGTAGTGACTTATAATTATCACCCGGAAATTCTTGTAAAAGCTTAAAGATAAAAACTAAATATTTCCTGTTTTCATACATAAATACATACATACATACATACATACATACATACATACATACATAAACTTTGAAATAATATCCAATACATATTAAAACTTCATATTCCTTTTTAACAAACCTAAACCTATTGATGTGAAGTTGAATTGCTATCAAAGCTTATGTGGCAGATGAAATATTCTTGTTCTCCCTCCAATTCCGAAAACATTTATGTCCATGTGTTAAAGTATTGATGTATCCTTTTTTATTGACACTCTGCTTCAACGCCTGCGGTTTATTACTATACAGTATTAAAAGCAAACGAAAAAAAGAAGAAAAACTACAACTTCAGCACAAACATTAACAATAGCAATATTTGAAAACAAAAATGTATGGCCACCTAGAGATAAACTCCCGACATTCATAAGAAGGATATGGCAGACACAAAAATGGTTAAATAGTTAGAATATAAAAAGGAAACCCAAAAATAGTATAAAGAGAAAAGCCAAAGATGACAACGATGTGTAGCAACTGGAAAACATAAAACCACTACATAAAAATATCCACGATTCATGTGTGGCTAAAAGAAGAAACGAAAGAGTTACACAAAATAAAATACAGTTGAGATTAAAAATATAGGGGATTAAAGTAGAGACACTTTTATTGACTGATCACGTGTGAGTCGTTTCATGCTGTCGTGTTATTTTTGTTTAGTATTTTTTGGCATTTAATAATGGAAAGACTTACGCCTGAATCGCTTCGCTCTATGGGCTCTTGAAAAGTTCCAAGAAGATCCGACGTTTTCGAGGCAAATTTTGTTTAGCGTTGAGGCCCATTTCTGGCTCAATGGTTATATAACAAACAAAATTGCCGCATTTGAGACGAAGAGCAACCTGAATAGACTCAAGAGCTGCCACTTTATCTAGAAAAAGCAAGGGTTTGGTGTGGTTTGTGGGCCGGTGGAATCATCGGACCATATTTCTTTAAAAATTATGCCGGTGCAAACGTAACCGTCAATGGCGACCGTTATCGTGCCATGATAACCGACTATTTGATGCCTGAAATTGAAGCTCGAGATCTCGGCGACATTAGGTTTCAGCAAGACGGCGCCACTTCCCACACATCGCATCAATCAATAAATTTATTGAGAGAACATTTCGGTGAGCATATAATTTCACGTTTTGTGTGGGGATAGGTAAAGTCTAAAGTTTATGCGGACAAACCCGCTTCGATTCAGGCCTTGGAGGAAAACATCACGCGTGTCATGCGCCAGTTACCAGTCGAAATGCTCGAATGAGTCATGGAAAATTGGACTCAATGGATGGACCATCTGCGACGTAGCAGCGACCAACATTTGACAGACATAATCTTCAAAAAATAAATGCCAAAGAATGTTCTTTCAAATGCTAATAAAAATTCTCCATTAAATTTAAATTTTCTGCGTTTTTTTTTCTTTAAAAAAGTAGGGAACGTGGAAATGGATCACCCCTTATAATAATAAAATAGGAAAGGATCTAAAGGATCTAAAACGTTTGCTGGCCTTTATTCTTCAGAAAGAAAGAAATTAAAAGTTATCTTAAAGAGTTCAATATAAATTTAAGACTTAAGGTAGGCAAGATTTTATTTTATTGATGATAATATGAAAAGGAAATTTTTTATTGTTTGAAAAATCTAGAAATTTTCATTACTGAAGATCAAATTTAGAATATTTTTACAGATATTCATAGTTCTTTAGACCATAACTAACAAATTTTTTAAAGTAGCATTCAAACTAACCATCTTGAAGAAAATGGTTTGAAGTTTAAATTAAATATTCACCTTAAAATAGGCTTTGGCATTTAATAAATTTTAAGCCTAAATGTATGCTACATTATACAAACCAAACTGTTTCTTTTTTACTATAATATCACCTTTTCCTGTATTAAAATATAAATATTTTCTCTTTAAATTGTCTATACGCTTAGTTGTTTCAAAAGGATATAAACTTGAATACCACAACAACCACATATGAATGATTGCTTGGCTGACTAAACGAATTATTTTCTGTATTCCGACATAAGGAAAATATTTTATACTCTATTTTTTTCTTAACACATCTAAATATAAATATAATATTTTAGCAAATACAGCACGTATAGTTCTTTGTTTACAAGTTTGTTTGTGTGTGTTAGTGTGTGTGTGTGTGAGTATATATGTTAATATTTCTGTAGTATTTCCGAGGCATGTTTGGAATAAACTTATGACGACGTGGCTGCCAAATAATTTTATACTCATGACTAAAATATCATTATTAATATATGAATATTAATATTATTATTGTAGCCATGTGATGGCAGTAAAACTTAATAACGTGAAATAATATCAAAATATTAATGTCCCATCTGTACGAATACAAACTAGCAGCAATGAAAGAGCAATAAAAGAGCGAGCGTTCTGAACAAAGTTAGGAACCATGACTAAATTCATGTCATCCTCAGCATGATAACAATATTAATTTATAGCATCAGATAAAATGCGAAGACAGCCAGTAGACTTTCCGAAGTTTTTTTAAGAAATTATAAGAGGTATTTAAAAAAATTTATTTTGAAACCGAAAATCTAAATCTATACATATAATAAAAAAGTGAATACTGTCTGTCTATCACGTGAATACTACTGGGTGGATTTTAACAAAATTTTGGAGGAGGTACCTTAGTATCCTGATTCCAATATACGATACTGCCTGTCCGCAAAAATATTTTATTTCCTAGGGAAAGTAAAGAAAAAGCAGTGAAGGGCGCCGATTTTGTTTTACCGATTTAAAAGTACTGCATACCTTTAGGGCATCGTTTATTTTTTAAAGGGGTAATTTTTAAACAAGGTTGCGTAACAGACGGCGCTATTTTGAAATAAAAACAAAATATGAATTAAAGGGGTGATATTTCAAACACGGTTGCGCAACAGATGCCGCTGTTTTAAAATACTGACAAAATATGAATTACTTACTGCCAAATAGCCAATTGAATAAAATTTGTATTTGATTTGTATTTGTAACCGATTTTAAAAAAGAAGGAGGTTATCAATTTGTCTGAATGTTATTTTTATGTATGTAACCGCAGAACTCAGCCATTTCTGAACCAATTTTAAAATTTTTTTGCTCTATTTAAAAGGTTCTGCTTTCAGTTTGGATCCGTTTTAAAAACAGTTCATTATATTAAAAAATAAATGGTGTCCCCATACAACATACATGTTTTTAGGTGTATTAAGAAGCGCAAAAGGCACCAAATAAAAATTTAAAAAAATTGCGTGTCGCTATAGCTCCCAACAGCAGAAACTAATAAAAAATAAATTTAATATTTAGAGGTTGTCCCCATAGGGTGACCTATATGGGCCTATCCGTTATAGACAATGATTACTATGACCGTTATAATAAAATGTATAAATATTGAAAATTTTAAATTAAAGGGTGCTCCAATAGTCCATTTAATTTGATGTATGTGGCCATACTTTTGAACAGTTGTACACAGACCGCTGAAATTTACAACAAACCTATATTACTAAGTCCCGCTATAACAAAAAGTATAAAATTTGAAATTGGAAATAAAAGGGTGTCCCAATAGTTAATGCAATTCTATGTATGTGGTCAAACTTTTGATCTGTTATAGGCAGACAGCTGAAATTTACAAGGAACCTGTATTGCAAAGTCTTTTATAGCGGATACAATGTGAATTTAGAAAGTAAAGGGTGTTCCATAAATTATGTAATTTAACCTATATGGCCCTATCTTTTGAACAGTTATAGACAAACACTTAAAAATTACGCAGAATGTCCACTACTTTCTCTGGTATAATAACAAGTAGAAATATTTGAAATTAATTAATGTAAAGGGTGTTCTAATAGTTTATGTAATTTGATATATATGGCCAAACTTTTAAACCGTTATGGACATATAGTTGAAATTTACAAAAAATCTTTGTGTCTAAGTCCTCTATAACAACAGATCTTTAATATAAAATTGTAAATTAAAGGGTGTCCCAATAGATGAAGTTATTTGATTTATGTGACCCTATCTTTGAAACCATTATAGACAGACGCTTGTATGGTGTCCCCATAAAAGACGGATGCTGGTAAAAATAGCTTAACTTTTGAGAGGTCATAGAGAGAGGCTTGACATTCACATAGTCTTTACTTTTTTCCCCTGTAATTTTGGCGCATCTTCTATTTGGTTTAAATCTAATTCTTACAGATTACTTCTTATATTTTTCGTTTAGAATTGGTGCCCTTCTATCTGTTTTTTTTTTTTTTTTGTAAAAATTATTACTTTGTGGAATTACATTGTTATTCCAATTTTTAAAATTTTTCCTTATTTCTTCCCGGATAACTTACAGGGACTCTTAAATTTTTACTACCAATGTATAGGAAATTGTAGCCTCTTTCAAACTTAACAACTTTTGTAAACATACCAATACAATCTGAACATATGTAAGTAAATATTTACAATATTTACATATTTACATATGATTTCTTTCAATTCGTTTTAGAAATTCTTGAATAAAGTTTGGGTTTTGAAATATATTGTTAAAATGTATATCTCTAAGGCCTATTGTTATGAATCGACAATAGCTTCACTTAGGATTTTATCGGAGAGTTAAATAGCTATTCGTTATGTCTATATACAAGCAATGTCTTCTACAACGCAATGCGCGTAACGAAAAATTTCCTACCTCGTTATACGGGGGTTACCTGTATTTTATCATATACTGTATTTTATCATATACTTTACAATTTTCCCTGGCCAAATTTCAACATATTACTTCACAATCATAATTTTACTACAGCAACAAATACTATGCGTTAATCCCACATAAATACATATATTCCTTTTAGGAAATTCCTTTAATATTGAACATTCAATATATGTATTTATTCTTAATCTTAATCTGCTACAGTCTTAACATTAAAACTACTTACAGCTATAATATTTCATGTTTTCCATACCACAACTTTCTAGCCCTAAATGTTTGTGTAATTAAATTAGGAAGAAAATGTTTTGCAGAAGTTGAAATGTTATAAAAATAGTTGCTGACAGCTTTCTAAATCGTTATCGAAAATGATTATTACACGTCTAATGCTGAAATAGTCTTATAGTTTTTTTTCTTGACTTTGATAAATACGAAATTGTTTAAATGGGAATGGTTTGCTACGAGTACTATTTTTTCTTTCTTTCTAAGTAATTTCAACTCAAAGAATTCGGCAGTATTTGCTGATGACATTTTCTTCGTGTCCCCAACTAAGATTAAGTTTGTGGAAAAATTTATTATTAAATTAGTTAATAAAAGCTGTTATCGAAAGCTTTCGCTAGAGAATATATATATTTTTATTTTATTTTTTATTGTTGGTGATTTGTGGGCTGCTTTTGATATTCAATTATTATTTATGTCTGAAACATGACAGGATGTAATGATGAATTTTTCTTTGCGATTATATTTGCGGAAATGTGAAACGTGTGTGTAATACTTATTTAAGGGATCTTTGAATGAAATAAATAAAGAATAGAATGAGTAGAACACATAAATAAAGGAGTTTCGGTCAAATAATTTTAGATATATTTTGTAAAAAGATTAATATAAAAATATTGAAGTTTTTATAGAATTTGGGCAAAAACTTCTCTTTGCAGAATTTAATAAAAATACACCCTACTGTGTGTCCATGAATAATTTGGGCAATGTATACTAGTCGACCTTTTGTTTTAATACACACTTATCTGTAAAATTTAGACTAGAGAAGAAAACGAGATAGGTTATGGGGATTCACATCAGGAATCTATATCTTATATCCAAAACCACAACAAGTTTAGGATGAGAAGAAGAATGAAGGTTAGTGTGACAACTCTGAAAAAATGAAGTTGTGGTTGTGGGTTAGAATGAGCAAAGGTTTTCTAATTGCCCTTGAAATAGTTGGCGATTATAAACCTGATAAGATGGCTCAGAAAAAGCTACCTGTTAGCAATCGTGAATGACGCTTATTATGCCTTTTGGAAATAAGGGGTAATCCATTTCGAGGTTCCCTACTTTTTTAAAGAAAAAAAAAAAAACACACAGAAAACTCTTAATGGAGAATGTTTATTATCATTTGAAAGAACATTCTTTGGCATTTATTTGTATATGTATGTATATGTCTATCAAATGTTAGCCGTTGCTACGTCGTAGATGGTCCATCCATTGAGTCAAATTTTCGATGACTCGTTCGAGCATTTCAACTGGTAACTGGCGAATAACACGCGTGATGTTTTCCTCCAAGGCCTGAATCGAAGCGGGTTTGTCCGCATAAACTTTAGACTTTACATATCCCCACTGGAAAAAGTCTAACGGTGTGATATCACACGATCTTAGTGGCCAATCGACCGGCCCAAAACGTGAAATTATGTGCTCACCGAAATGTTCTCTCAATAAATCCGTTGATTGATACGATGTGGCTCCGTCTTGCTGAAACCAAATGTCGCCGAGATCACGAGCTACAACTTCAGGAATCAAATAGTCGGTTATCATGGCAGGATAACGGTAGCCATTGACGGTTACGTTCGCACTAGCATCATTTTTAAAGAAATATGGACCGAGGACCCACCGGCTCACAAACCAAACCAAACCGTTGTTTTTTCTGAATGTAGTGGCTGCTCTTAAATCTCTTCAGGTTGCTCTTCGTCCCAAATGCGGCAATTTTGTTTGTTTACATACCCATTGAGCCAGAAATGGGCCTCATCGCTAAACAAAATTTGCCTCGAAAACGTCGGATCTTCTTGGAACTTTTCACACAGCCCATAGAGCAAAGCGATTCAGGCGTAAGTCTTTCCATTATGAAATGCCAAACAATACTAAACAAAAATAACATAACTGCATGACACGACTCACACGTGATCTGTCAAAAAAAGGTTATTGAAAAAAGTACCTCGAAATAGATACATTTCAAAAATATTAAGATGCAATTGAGATTGTAATGAGTCGTAGTCGGTTTTGTATATCCCTCTCCACAATTACTTTTATTAAACTATACAAATTTATTCTCAATCAAACTTTATTTCTTTGTGTAAATTTATAAAATTTAATTTTTTAAGTGGTTTTAAATAAAAATTTAACTTTCTACAAAAAATCCCTTTGAAAGAAAATTTATTTTATCATAATTGAGTATTTTATAACTTTAAAGTATGTATTCATAGCACTGGTTATGAATACTCATAAATCTATTAGTTTTAAAAAACATAATTTGTTCTTTTATAAAGGGTCTCCCAAAATTAACGCGAGATTCAAATTAAAAATAGAAATAATTGTTTTCCCACAGGTTGTTAAAATGTGCTCTGACCAGGTTAATGTGTCATTGAATGAAACACGCTTTTCGTACAACTTCAATTTTTGGGTTGTCGATATAGAGTCTTGGTGCTTCAAGTGAGCGATGCAATCTTTTATGAAGCAACATACATTTTTATTTTTTAGGGTTTAGACTTAAACCGTTGATGGCAGCTCTTTCTAAGTCTGCATTAAGCTTATCTTCGAATCCGTTTGTTCTGCTGCTTATATATAATTGCACATCCTCCGCGTACATCCTGATACGACAGTTCATTGGCTGACTGGGCAAGTCATTCACGGATATAGAAAACAGTAGAGTTCCGAGAATCGAGCCTTGTGGTACGCCTTTGGTAACAGGGAGGAAAGTTGAGGTTGTTCTCTACTAGTGAGATAGGAGTGCATCAATTTGCAAGAGGTTGTCGAGAAATACATCATTATTCTCTTTAATTTCTGAATTAAAATGGTGTAGCCTACAGTGTCGAATGCCCTGGAATGATCCAATAGAACTAATATTGCCCTATGTTTGTCATCTAATTGTCCCCTTGGACAATTGGCTATGTCGGCTAGAGCAGTGACACAACTGTGATTAACACAAAATCCAGATTGTTTTGATGTTAATAAATTATTATCTTCGAGGTGTTTAGTTATCTGTTGATGAAGAATTTTTTCGACTAGTATGGTAAAATAGCGATGGATTGATATTCTGATGTTGATTTTGGGATGGGGTATACTTTTACCAGCTTCCAACGTTTTGGGTAGATGCTAGTTGTAATTATAGTATTGAAAAGATATGTTATAATTGGAAGTAAATATAAAAAGTGGGTGGATTTTATCGACTCCTACAGAGTTAGATTACGTGTTAAGGCAGCCAGTCATTACATCAATATCACTAACACAGTCAAAACTAAACGATTTTACGGGTGACTCGCCAAATTGTAAGTCGCGAATAAACGATTGATTCTTGGATGGTGAGAATATTGTAAGAAAATTAGCGTTTCACATGCTTCGATCTAAGGTTGGAAAACCAGGTTTTTCTTGAATCTATTGAATAAGCAAATCTATCCGCGTAGTAAAGGGTTATCCATTTCGAGGTACCTTTTTCAATAGCCTTTTTTTGACAGATCACGTGTGAGTCGTGTCATGCTGTCATTTTATTTTTGTTTAGTATTGCTTGGCATTTCATAATGGAAAGACTTACGCTTGAATCGCTTCGCTCTATGGTCTCTTGAAAAGTTCCAAGAAGATCCGTCGTTTTCGAGGTAAATTTTGTTTAGCGATTAGGCCCATTTCTGGCTCAGTGGGTATGTAAACAAATAAAATTTCCGCTTTTGGGACGAAGAGCAACCTCAAGAGATTCAAGAGCTGCCACTTCATCCAGAAAAAAAAAACGGTTTGGTGTGGTTTGTGGGCCGGTGGAATCATCGGATCATATTTCTTTAAAAATGATGCGGGTGCAAACGTAACCGTCAATTACGATCGTTATCGTGCCATGATAACCGACTATTTGATGCCTGCAATTGAAGCTTGTGATCTCGGCGACACTTAGTTCCAGCAAGACGTCGCCACTTTCTACACATCGCATCAATCAATGGATTTATTAAGAGAACATTTCGGTGAGCACATAATTTCACGTTTTGGGCCGGTCGATTGGCCACCAAGATCGTGTGATATCACACCGTTAGACTTTTCCTGTGGGGATATGTAAAGTCTAACGTTTATGTGGACAAACCCGCTTCGATTCAGGCCTTGGAGGAAAACATCACGCGTGTCATTCGCCAGTTACAAGTCGAAATGATCGGACGAGCCATCGAAAATTGGACTCAACGGATGGACCATCAGCGACGTAGAAACGGACAACATTTGATAGACATAATCTTCAAAAAATAAATGCCAAAGAATGTTATTTCGAATGATAATAAACATTATCCATTAAATATGAACTTTCTGTGTTTTTTTCTTTAAAAAAAGTAGGGAACCTCGAAATGGATCCCTCCTTATTTAGCCTTAGCTTGCCTAATTGTTTTAGTTGTGATTTTCCTCGCAAAGCTATACGTTTTATACAAGTCGTTAGTTCTGTACTTCTTCCAACGTCCAAAAGCTCTATGGCGCTTGTCTTTTTGTAAACTTGTAAACTTCTTTGAATTTCTAATGGAATGATGATGTTTTACAAGGACACTATAGGTACTCGAGGAACGCCAATTGTTCATCAACTCTTGGTAGATAATATCGATACCTTCCCGTAAGAATGTATTAAGTGACACTTTTTTCGAAAATGAATTATTGATGTGCAACTATACTACAATTGTGGAACAAGATTAACGTGAGTACCTGCCAACTCGGCCTAACCTCACGGTGGTCTTACCACCGAGTGAAACTTAGGCGTAGACTAGCGCCCCCATTGTGTAGTATAAAAACACTTTACGATTGCCACCAATCGCTTTTTGTGTGTGATACAGTCACAATGAGTAGCAATTTATATAATGTGGCAAGCCTTTCCAAGGCTAGCCTAGATCCATATTATAACCTCTTGCTTGGGGGTTTGGAGACTATACAAACTCCGTCTGTTGAGAGTGCAACAGCACACTTGATCGATCTTGCACCTTACCTACTTAATCGATCTTAAACCACAACCACCACGTGTACCCCCGAAGGGGACCTCACCAATAACCGGTCACAGAGAGGATAGGGTCTCTGTGGGGCCACCGATTCTCGTAGTACCAGTCCTTTGGGCACTGGTCGGGCCTCGAAGAGAACCCGTGATTTTACACACAGATCTTTTCTTCCAGATTTAGGCTCTAGGAACCCTAGCGTCTGGTGCCCCTATTTTCCCCGAGTGGACCGAGTCAAAGCATTTGCCATATTCCTGCAGTGACAATTGGAACCCCCGGGGGTAATGAATCGCAACTATACTACAAGTTAAGCGCCACATTTTGGCCTGGGTTTCGCTGCGCTATCATGGACGCAAAGGAAACTAGAGGTAAAATGAAATGAAATTGTAACAACTGCCAAGTTTTCTCACTGCAATAATGTTGCTCTCTGAAATTTGTATTATGTCAAGTTTTGTATAATTTCCAAATAATATTTGGAAAGCGATTTTCTGAATACATATTATGTTCCCTTCAATAAAATACTTAAGTAAATAACTAAATGAGACGATTTTTTCGTTTCCTGAACAATTTTAGAAATGTCGCTTAATACATTCTTATGGGAAGGTATCAATATCATCATATATCATGATGATATTATCATGTTCAAAAATTCAACACCGTTAATTGTCACTGCTGCAGCAGCCTTATTTTTTACGAATTTCATCCACATCAAACAGTGAATGCATTTGTTGTTCGACAATCATTTTGCATTTCTGAAACCCAACTCCGAGAATTTTGACGACTGAAAATGTCATCAAGGTGAAAATGTTTCATCGTTTAGGATGATTTTGCAAGAATAGGTGGACAGTTGTACTTTTGTTGGCAAATTTCACTTTTGCCTAAATTTTTTGGACACTCTTTAAATACATATACTTATGTGTGTACTTCTCTTAAACTTTAAAGTGTTTATTTAAGTATTTTTCTTGTAAAACATAAAACTTCTTCAATTAAAAATTAAATATCAAAATATAAGTAAAAGAATATTTAATCAAATTGTAAAATAATCAGAGCATGAAAGACTAGTGTAAAAGTAAAGTGAAAAAACTAAAATCTCTATACAATTTAAGAGGATTTGTTAAAAAAAAATTCTGACCCTTGTTGTTAAAATTTTAATGTTTTCATATCAAAAATTTCTAAATGATTCAATAAGTGAATAAGAGATTTTTCCAAATTAAACCTCAAACGAAAACAAAACATTTAAAACCAACAAAATTTAAATAATTACATTTAGTTAAACTACACTTTAAGCAAATACTTCACTTTATTTTTATACAGATATAAAATTTACAATATTTTTGAAACATGACTTGTTTTAAACAGAAAACAAACAAAGAAGGGTTTCTCTTAAACATACGAGATGATATTTACAATGATATTAAAACCAAATGTGTTTAGTCAAAGTTTGTAAAAGTGTGTGTGTGTGTGTGTTGGAAAACTATGCCAAATCATGTAGTTTTGTTTTAGTACTTTTTACTCCAACACACACTTACATATGGTATGTCAACCCTTGTACAACGATTTTGTCCATGAAGACGAAGTTTTTGAAATTGACATTTATGCAATTTGACGCAAAACAAATTTAATTTTCTCCATTTCCATTTCTTTTTTTCTTCACTTGCAGTTTTTTTATACTTTGTATATATTTGTAACATATATGTACATGTGTATTTGTGCCACACTAGAGTAAATAGAATTTGAAATAGAAAAGAAACAAAAAAAGATCAAATTGCTTACATGAATAAATGTTGAATATTTGCCCGAGCACATAAATAAGTGCTGAAAAACCTTCAAGGCATTTTTGTAGTTGGCGCTACAGCAGTTGTATCCTTAGGAAATGCAAATACATAAATTACAAAATTATATTTAACTAACTGTACCCACACACATTGTGTGCGTCCTGGCAATATTTTGTTCGATTTTGCTTTGAAAGTAATCCACACCAAATTTTAATACTCTTAGACCAATCAATCTATCGATGCACTCAATATAGATATAGATGACAGTATAGATGACAGAACTCTATTATAAAATTTAACTAAAAACCGATAAATTATTTTAAGTCTAATATATAAAGGCTATACAAATTTTAGGACACCCGGTAGCTGTGACAGTTTAGCAATTGTGGACATTTTTAACCGACTTCAAAAAAGAAGGAGGTTATCAATTCGTCTGAATGTTGCTTTTTTTATGTACATATGGAACCACAGAACTCAGCCATTTCTGAACCGATATTAAAATTTTTTTCTTTATTTGAAAGGTTCTGCTTTCAGTTTGGTTTTAACAACGGCTCATTATATTAAAAATTAAAGGGTGTCCCCATACACATACATGTTTTTTAGGTGTATTAAAAACCGTAAAGGGCACCAAATTAAATTTAAAAAAAAATGCGTGTCGCTATAGCTCCCAACAGCAGAAATTAATAAGAAAACAATTAAGAGTGCTATATTCGGCCGGGCCGAATCTTCTATACCCTTCACCACGGTGATTTTATTTATACAGACTTGTACAGCATTATCCATATTGTTGACTCTTTACTTAAATAAATTCGTATAACAAAAAATCATTATTCATGAGTTAAAGAAATAGAAGACAAATGAAAACAAATTCCGTTTGCTACAATTGTCGCCGTGTTGTCAGCTACTTAATGATATTGAAGCCGACAGCTATATCGTAAACTCTGACATTGTTGTAGAAATACTTATTTTGCTTTTATAAAATTAAATAACTTTTTCAAAAACTTATAAATATATCCTCCAAAACTTTTTGTTTGTATATGAATTTGTAACTTACAATTTTGTGACATTTTCTTTTGTTGAATAAAATAGAAATTAGCCTAAGTTGACGACAGCCACAATTGAGGTCGTGTATACATGTAGCTATATTGGCTTCAAAATAATCGTTTACCTATAAACGTGTGTATTTTATTTTTGACAGTTTGCAGTCGGTATCCTGATGATGTCTATGTTAAACACCTAGGTTTTAAAACAGAGATATCATCTATTCAAAAATCAAACACATTTAAAAAAATATGTTACTCTATATACACACATACATCCATATGTATATTCTTAATATTAATTATATGTTATGTTACACTCATAATTTTAATTTTCAGAGAAATATTGATTTTTGTTATAATTTTTCGAAAATTGAGTCTAACCATTTTTTGTAAAAATATTTTTTAAAAAATTTTTTGGAAAATTTTTAAAAAAAAAATTTTTTTTATTATTTTTCTGTAAAATACCTTTTTGAAAATGCTTTGCAAATATTTTTGACAAAAAATTTTAAATTTTTTTTTTTTAAATTTTTTTACATATATCGCCAGCATAATCGAAGTCTTCTAGAAGTCCATTTATCCCACATGTGATGCCCCTTATTGAGCTGGTTGCTTGTAGCATTATAACGTCGAGTACTATGTTGAACGGCAGCGGAGAAAGAACACAACCTTGACGTACTGTGTTTACACTTAAATTCCTACCCAGTAAGCGATCGTGCAGAACTTTGCATGTTGAATGTCGGTATAAGGCTTTTATTAGATCGACTGTTGATATGATCGATATTTGATCTGCGTTAATTAAAAAAAAGCCGAATTTGATAAATTTTCAATAATAACTTTTTATGATTTAGTGTGCGATATGCTTAATTAAAATAAAATCCTTTTTCAAAAGACCCACAAATAGATTGCCCTTTTCTGTATTATTTCTTGCGCAAATCATTATATTCTAAACGTTATTGTAACTTTTACTGGGTTTTAAAGCATTAAAATTCTAACATACGCAAGTCTGATTCATGATTTAAATCTATACATATAATCAAAATTTAATTTTTAATTTTCCTGCTGTTGGAGATGGAAATGGAATAAAAAATAGAAATTTTTAGAATTTTTGTCTGTCCGTCTGTGTGTGTTCGCATAACGTAAAAACTATGGTATGAATTTTAATAAAATTTTCTGAGGAGGTTTGTGTCCTATATCAAACGGTACTTTTCTTTCATAAAAATATCTCATTTCCAAGAGAAAATAGAGTAAAAGTAGTGAAAGTAGAGAAAATAGTAATAGTACCGATCCAATGGTACTGCAAACTTGGCACCACCATTTTAGAATTTTATATAAAGCCTATGTTTCTGAGTAATTACCCAGGGATGAATACCTTTATATAAAATAATACATAAAGCATATCTGAAACACTATAAAAGTAATTTTAAGAAATTTGGTATGGATTGCTTTAAAGCAAAATCAAACAAAATATGTCATGAGGCACACGATGTGGCGGGCACATCTAGTACATTTTAAAGTAAAAGAATTGTATCAACAATAAATTTGATTTCTGTTGTATTTATTTTCTTTTTTAAGAAAAATATTTCTCATCCCTTTTTTCTGGGTATTATTACTCTTATTTCACGATTACAACTTACAGTTTCCATTAAATGTGAATTTGTGTTACAATATCACAAAGCAATTTATTAGCAAAGTGCCAATGTTAAGCCGTGTGTCATAAAAGTCAATACCAAGGCCAATCGATCAAAATTCATCACACAAAAATTGTTATTGTTATTTTATGCACACGTTAATTTCACATTAATGGTATAATTTTTATTTTAACAGAAGGCAAATGTCTTTGGTTACGCCTACTAGGAAAACTTTTTATAAAATTTTATTAAGTTTAACGGTATTAGGCGAAATGTTTTTTACATTCAGGAAAATTTTAACACGCCTACACGTGACTCTAACTATTCATGAGTATTAGTAATGAGCAGGTTATGCTGTTGTAAGTGAAATGGGAACATGTGCAAGGCCCAACAACGATTTATTTTGCACAAGGTAGATTTTTTCTGTACAAGTTTTGATACATCGAGTGGGGTTTTCTGTTGTGAATTGTTTTGTAAGACACATACTATGGTTTCCTTTTTTTTTGTTTTTTAACCGACTTCAAAAAAAGAAGGAGGTTATCAATTCGTCTGTGTGTTGCTTTTTTTATGTTTGTGCCTTCAGAACTCGGTTATTTCTGAACCGATTTTAAAAATTTTTGCACTATTAGAAAGCTTATGGCTACAGATTCGTCCCATTTTGAAAGAAGTTCGAAATATTTAAAATTAAAGGGTGTCCCCATACAATATGTTTTTTACGTGTATTATGAACTTTATAGGTCACCAATTTAAAATAAAAAAAAGTTCATATCACTGTAGCTCGCAATAACAAAAAGTAATTAAAAAATAAAATTAAAAATTAAAGGGTGACCCCATAGGTGCCTTATTTTCACCTTTATTCTTCAACCTTTTGAACCGTTATAGACAAACACTTGGAAGTTGCACAGAATGTTTGTTACTATGTCTGTTATAATAAGTATAAATATTTAAAATTGAAAATTAAAGGGTGTCCCAATAGTTGATGTAATTTGATGTATATGGACACAAAGTTAAAATTTAAAAAGAATCTGTATGACAAAGTTTTCTTTAAAAAGTATTTATATTAAAATTTGAATTTAAAGGGTGTCCCAATAGGTGACGTCATTTGATATATATGACCCTATCTTTTAAACAGTTATTGATAAACACTTAAAAATTAGACAGAATGTCCATTACTATATCTGTTATAATAAGTATAAATATTTAAAATTATAAATTACAGGGTGTCGCAATAATTTATGTAATTTGATGTATATGACCAAATTTTAAACCGTTACAGGCAGACGGTTGAAATTTACAATGAACCTGTATTGCTACGACCGCTATAACTAGTATAAAATTTGAATTAGGAAATTACAGGGTGTCGCAATAGTTACCGTCTTAAAGAAACATGATTTTATGTTTGTCTGTTTTGAAGTCGGTTTTTTTTTTGCAAGAATTATTTAATGCCACAATAGCCCATAGACGGACTATTGATTAAACCTAACTAACTGTTCTTGGACTTGTTCCGTGACAAAATAAAATCCATCCAAATTAAATTTTTTTCCTGCAATCTTTGATGATGAAGGGGGTGGAAAAGGGATCCATAAAACTGTCTGTTTCGATTGCCCCTACTTTGAAATAAAATTCATATTTTTATTCAATAAATATATATAATTTAAATCTAGCACCTTAAATTGAATTAAAAAAAAAAAAATATATATATATATATATATATATATATATATATATATATATATATATATATATATATATATATATATATATATATATATATATATATATATATATATATATATATATATATATATATATATATATATATATTTATAGTTATATATTATTTTACAGTACTTTTGCTACACTTACACTTTTAGAACTTTTTAAACACTATCACTAATAAATTTTTGCTTTGTAGTTCGATATGTCGAAAAGCATAGAGGAAATTTCAGAAGACGTGTATGTATTTTCTATTTGTTTTATTTGTTTTATCACTAAATCAGCTGGACGGAGGACACTAGCTAGTAAGATATATCTACCTTGAATAAATTCTGCGAGACAAAAGACTTTGACAGTATTCTAGTTAACTATAACTTTATATAGCACCAGATTTTGATAAATCAAAGTGGTTGTTGTCGCTGTAAATTACTAACGTATAATACACCATCCCACAGTATTTTAAAAACTTTTTATTTTGGAAATTATTTGGTAGCTTATGTACCACTAAAGATATCTGAATGAAATTTCACAGAGACAAAGCAAAGGTGTTTTCGAGTGGATTATATCATATATCAGTTTTTGCAAAATTTTAAACTGACATAGATAAGAGAGCTTTTAAACAAATGGTAATTATATATATATATATATATATATATATATATATATATATATATATATATATATATATATATATATATATATATATATATATGTTCAATAAACCTTTTATAAACAAAAAATATTTTTTATGAAAATGGCCTTTAATGTTTTATATTTTAACACCTGAATTTTTATTTATTAATTTAATCTTACAAAACAATTCCAATTTATTTTCTAACTTAAATTATCGAGAGTATATATCATTGTTGTGAAACAGCCAGAGTCTTTTTTGAGTATCGAACCCACAACCCTCAGAAAGAGTAGCACATTACCTACTAGTCCGGGGAAAATATATTCCTTTTTTTCTATCGGTGATTAATACTTGAAGGAATTTTATAAAAAATCATAAATTTTGTTTCAATATTAGTTTATCCAATATATTAACTGCAATTTTAAAAGTATTGTGTAAAATTTCAAAGATGATCACCCCAATCACGAATAATTATTTCCATGAAAATACTCCCAAATTTTTCTATCGTGAATGATTCCCATAACAATTTACTTGTATTTTACGGAAGAAATCATTCACGATAGACATTTTGGGAGTTTTTTTTTATGGGAATAAATATTTGTGATAGGGTGGATATCTTTTCTGAGAGATTTCTAGACGATTTTCAATTTAAAGATCCGAAAATTATTGCATTTTTGTGTCTATTTTAGCCTAGAAAGGTCTAGTAGTTTTTTTACTTTACCATAAGTAGTATAGGTAAAGTATAGTGATCATGAAAAAAGTCGATGTAGAGATTTCAAGGGTGTTTTACGTTTTGAGGTCTCCTGAATACATTTTGACTATTTTCGCGACGATATCTTTGGGTGTTTTGGTGTTAATGCCACTATTTTGGTAAAGGCTCTACAGGTCATACCGTCTGACATATAAAAATGAAATCCAGTATGTGCCTTTGGTTTATGGTGATGTAGGGGGAGGGGTAATTTACTTGACACCGCAAATTGAAAATAATTATTTTAGCTATTTGAGTATACTTTGAACTTTTATTCTAACATTTGGTCTACTCCAGATTAGATATTTTTTTAAGATATATATTAAAATTTCATTATTTTATGTTTAAACCCTTAATTTGATATATTTTACATAGCAATTTTGACTCTAGCCTATATGTCTTAAAATCCCGAAGCTGGGAGCGGAAAAAGATGACTGACTTACATATCCACAGGAAATTTAATTTTAATCGTTTGACTTATAAAAATGTTGCTGCATAATTAATATTTTAGATGAATCGGACTAGGCCTTTACAAATGGCTAAATTACTTCCAAAATATTTTTATTCTGCCTCACTGTGGGCTAGAGAACGACGGGGTCTATTTATGGTCCAATTTTTTTTATTCGAGTTGCTACAAGTTATCTTTAAAATTAAAAAAAAAAAAATTACAGTACCGAAGCAAGTGCCTATATATATAAGCAAAATGCTATAAAACCTCTTTGGTGGAAACCATTAAAACGGTAGTTTTTCATTTTTCCAATTCAGAGGCGTGCAGCTTTTTAACGAAACGAGCTATTATGATAAAATTTGATACTATTTTGTTCTAAAATGCAGCCGATATCTGTGCATATAATAAAAAAAAATTATCTCACTTCCATGAGAAAGTGGAGAAAAAGCATTGAAAGTATGCAATTTCGGTTTAAAACTGGGAATTTTTAAACACGGTTGCGAACCTTTTATTTTTCAAATTGCTCAGCAGATGGCGACAGTTGAATAAAATTTGTAATTTTTTTGTATTTTACTTTGTGGAATTAAATTGTTATTAAAATATTTTAAACTTACAGAGGTTTACAATAATTTTAAAAATTTAAGAATTTTATCCAGAGATGGGTAAGGTAGAGTAAATACATAAACCATAACTGAAGCACTCTAAAAGTAAGAGTCTTACAACTGGTGTAGAATACTTTCAAAGCAAAATCGAGTAAAATATTTGCAGGACGTCCACGACGCGGCAAGCACTCCTAGTCTTAAATAAGTCCACCACGTCAAAAATATTAAGTTAAAGTCAGCCAAAATTAACAAAAAATAACTTAGTTTTCTCCCAAACATGTAACCACAAATTTGTAGGTAATTTCAAGGAATAAAATAAATAAATAAATTTAAAAATTTTAACATTTACTAAACTTTTGGTGATATAAATAAAATATTTCGAAAGTAAAAATGCATTAAACCACTGTGCATCATCTAAGGGTACGAAAAAATTCTGATTAAGTCAAGTCTTATTGCTCAGCAAATAAAAACATTTTATAAAGCCATTAACAAATTAGAATAATATACTTTTAACAAATTAATGGATAACTAATTGCTTTTAACATGTGACATGTTACCCTTTAACAAATTAAAATATTGATTAGTTTGGAGTGTGTTTACGCAACAACGGCCCTTTGAACTCTTTTGCCGTCATTGAATAAATCGTCATTGTAAATCCCTAAATAATTGATCAATAAGTTTGTCTATTCCCACAAACCCCAAATAATTATCACTTTATAATTACAGCAAAAGTGACAGAAACAAAAACAAAAGCAAAGTAAAATTATATTTTTAACAGCAACAACATGAGTAACAATAGAATGTTGCATAATTATTTATTCCAAACATGAACGTTGAGCACGAGCCGTGATTAAATGATTACAAGAACAAGAATACAACAAAGTAGTGTTTGACGTTACGACAAACAAACATTAATTAAAAAAAAGTTGCTTCAAACAAAGATGAGTATGGTAAAGAAGACGATAGACTAAAATCGGATGATTTTTAGACTTTTAAAATAAAATTATGGCTTTCATGAATATGGATTATTTTAAATTGGTCGTATCGGGAGAGACTAAAAAAATATTTCAAAAATTTAATTTTGACTGGATAATTTTAATCTTTTTGCATGAGGACACCAAGTGCTATATAAATACACCATCTGGAAATGTTTTATGGGTTTTTAAAAAGAGTTAGGGTCCTATTGGCACGGAATTCTAAATAGGAACAAAATTTCTTTAACTTACCGGTTGTATAAATAAAAGCTGGAAATTAATTTTAACATACCTGTAAAGATAATAAAAAATTAGGTAAAATAAATAATTGTCAAGTTAAAAACTAATTATAAAAAAATACTTATTTTATTTATTAAATTTAATTTTATTTTATTTTATTAAAAACTGAAAGCATTTCAAAAAAAAAAATTTCTCAATGTAACACTAAAAATTTCAGTATTTTATAAATAAAAATCACAAAGGAAATATTTCATTTAAAATTATAATTATTTTCATCTCACCACTCAAAAGTGACTTTTAAACAGTTTCTTTAATTTTAACGAAACAATTTCTTTATTAAATATTGACAAGTGACAATGAAACAACGAATAATAAAAAGAATAATATTTTTCATCATAAAACATTTATGAAGAAAGTTGTAGAGTGTTTTTCATTTTATTTATTTCAGCAGATGGCTCATTGTCACAAAAGAAAATTGTTTTGTAGTGCAAAAAAGTCAAATAAAAACTGCTCTGAAGCTTTAAGCAACATGGCATTGGTTTAAACATGAAGAGAAAATTGTAAGTAGTGCAAGGATGGACGACTGACCTACATAGGTTTGTTGAGAATTGAAAAGTAACAAGAGTACATCTATTAATTAATATAAAATAAATTAATATAAAATAAACTATTTATGGAAATGCATGTTCGATGATTACAATTTCTTTTGCAAATGAATTGATTTTTTTAATAAACTCTTCTAGGTCCTATCCTAATTGGCTTCTAAAATTATCAAAAAAATAAGTAAGAGATTTGCCTTATATACCCTTAACCATAGTATCGTTAAATATTTCCTTACTCTGCACAGTGGGGCAGAATCAAAATATTTTGGAAATAACCTAGTAATTTATTAACGGCTAGGCTGATCCAAAATTTGACACGTGCATAGCAGAGGAGTATCTGAACTTAAGTCTTAAAGGTGGGTACCATACACCTTCCAGGGGTGGCGCTATGTGTTGTCAAATTTGGGAACCTCGCACCTGGAAATTTTTTACAGCTTGCCATTTCTTCAGTTTTATTCTGATTTTTTAAAATTATTAATGGTCTTAATGGTCTTACCAATACCTACAAAATGGTATATAAATTTGCAAATATTAATTCAAAATGATTGAGTTATAAGCACTTTAAGAAATCAAATTTTTGATTTTTCACTACCCTGGACCAGTTTTTTCAAAATATTGGGTACATTTTTAAAATTTAAAATCTAATTAGCTGAAAGCTTAAATTCAGCAACTTTGTATGGGAGGTACCATGCCCTTTATTATAATTCAGCGTATGTTTAGCTTCACATTAATATAGGGGTTACTGGTGCGAAGTTCCAAGGTGCTATCTAATTTAGTTCTCTGGATATAGGATAGTATTTGTTCACTTTGTATGGGGGTTATCTCGCCCACTATTCCAATCCCATCTATCTTTCTCTAAACTATGTATGTTAATATATAGGTTATATATATAAGGTATATACCATATACCGACTGAAATAGGAAAGTAGCTGTAAAGAAAGAAACTAGCTTCAAATTGCTTATACAAGGTGGCGCAAAAGTAATCCTCCTATCAGAAAATGCTATAAATTTTGAGATTGGCCCCTAATGTCAATTCTGTTTTGACATTTGTGTAGTAAACACTTGCGAAATACACGTTAATAAACAATGTTACGCTACACTGTTCCAGAACGCGGAATATTGGTGACTATTTATTTGACCCATAATCGGTCGGTGACTTTGGCACAACGTGAATTTCGTCGCAGATTTCCTGGCCGTCCAACGCCTACTGGTGAAACATTGCGACGTTTAGCCGCTTGCCTCGAAGAGACTGGCACAACACGAGATGCTGCCAGGCGTGGCAGACCCCGGAGTAGCCGTTCTGCAGAGAATATTGCTGCTGTAGCCGAGGATGTCATGGAAGTGCCGTCGACATCGACCAGACGACGTGCCACGCAAATGGGTATCAGTCGACGGTCTTTACAGCGAATTTTATTAAAAGATTTGAAGATGTTTCCGTACAAAGTCCAGACGGTGCATCAGCTCAAGCTATCCTTAATCACCACCAAGAGGAAGATGATTTTTCATCAAAAATAATCATGAGTGATGAGGCCCATTTCCATCTTAGCGGGTACGTAAATAAGCAAAATTTACGCTTCTGGGGCACTGTAAATCCGCGTGTAACCCACGAAGAGCCATTACACCCGCTCAAAGTCACTGTATGGTGTGCTGTTTTCGCTGGAGGAGTCATCGGACCTTTTTTCTTCGAAGACGTCGCGGGCCAAACGGTTACTGTGAATGGTGAGCGCTACAGAGAAATGATTAACGAGTTCTTTTTGCCGCAACTTGATGAATTGGGATTGGAAAACATGTGGTTCCAACAGGACGGTGCAACGGCACACACTGCACGTGCCACAACCGATATGCTGAAGGATGCATTTCCCGGGAGCCTAATCTCCCGTTTTGGCGATTTGCACTGGCCAGCAAGATCGCCTGATTTGACCGCTGCAGACTTCTTTTTGTAGGGCTTTTTGAAGTCGCGGGTTTATGTCAACAAGCCTCAGACTCTTGCAGCTCTTAAAGACAATATCCGTCAAGTGATGGAAAATGCCATGAAAAGGGCTCAAATGACAATCAGCTGTGGCGGCGCACAGTGGCTGAAAATCGTTTTTCGTTGGCCAAAATTCTGTAACTTTTGAACCGATCAAAATATTGAAATAATTTTTTTTTTAATGGATAGATATTTAGCTCATCTTGATTCAGTTTTAATTACATTAAAATTGATTGAGGACTTTTTAAGGAATTCGAGGTCAAAGTTGAACATTTTAATTTTTTTAACTTTCAGAGTGAAATATGGGTTTATTCTGTGTGTAACATAGTAAAATATCCCTCTAAGATCCAAAAAAAGTATATATATTCTTGATCAGTGATGAAATCTAAGACGATATAGCTATGTCCGTCTGTCCATACGTCCGTCTGTCCATCCGGCCGTCCGTCCATTCGCTTGTCTGTATGAACACGATTCAGTCTAAACGAAAAGAGCTAGACCATTGAAATTTGGTACATATATATCTTGAAGGATAGGGCAGGCTAAGTTCGTAAATGGGCCAAATCGGACCAGTGGGGAAAAAATTCCCCTAAGAAGAACTAAACCAACCCCTGAAAAACTACACATTTTTACAAGTTTTTTTGTAAATTTGTTAAGCAAATGAAACATTTTTATGTCAAAGAAGGTTCAAGGTCTTTACCCTGGAGCCAGAAAATCATAAAAATTTAATTTTTGGACCCCGCACCCTTTTTGTGGGCGTTTATATAGCATATTATATGAAAAATAGTGTCAATAATTAACAAATTGTATTACCTAAGCCTAGATTGCATAAAAAATTAATTTTTAAGCTTTCATGACGAATGGAAAATGTACTCGGATCTTCTGCGCTACCTTCACCTTGGTTAAGCAACAAGAAAATATAATTTTTATTCATTTGACTTAAATATTAATTGCAAATATTCCATATTTTGTTCTGTGCTATTTCTGTTCTTTAGTAGTTTTTTGGCTTCTTCATCTAAATCCCGATGGTCCACTTTCCATTGATTTCGAATACTAAATATGAACGGATCTGACGTTGCCAATAATATATTAAATAGATCTTCATTTGTTGAATTCCGTGAAATTTTCCTAGTATTGTGCTCTCTATAAAATATGTAATCCTTGTTTCTTTTTTCCTGAGCCTCCTCTGATAGATCTCCAAGTGGCACCAAATGATATTTAATGACATCTTCACCATGATAAAGGATTTTGTGAACTGTTGCAGACATATTTCTCCATGGGTAGTTAGTTGTATATATTTTTGCAGTTTCCTTAGCATAATCTCCAAATTTTCTACAGTCAATTTCTTCATTGCACGCAAGTACTTCTAGCATTATTTTAAATCTGAAAATAAGGTTGAATTCTACTCCTGTTATTTCAGATGCTGTTTCTGGATCTGAAAAGAATCTTCTTGCGGTATTGCCATCATTGGTATTGCCTGACCCTTGTTTTGGCTGATCTATAATCAGTCCACGTTTGCGATATTCATCTTGAACATGTTTCTTTTTTGAACTTCTTAACTCTTTGTTGGTCACGTTGTTTCTTATTGATCCTGAAGACCCGAAATCCAAATCATAACTGATTTTTAGTATGTGTTCCATAAGTCGTATTCTTGCGTGTAGTGGTGATAATCCAAATTCATATGCATTGGTATTATCTAATGATTTTGCTGGGACTTGGTTTAATTGGGTTGATGTTGCTTGGCATATAATGCAGCTGGATGCAGCCTTCGTGTTAGTCAAAGCCTGACCCACTTTTCCATCTATCATTGTCAGGACTAACTGGTAGCTTACTTCAATTTGCTGCCCACTTAACTGTAATTGTAATGGCTGTAGTGCTGTAATTTGGGCCTTGATATCACTAATTTCTTTATTAATAACATCATTTGTTTCTTTTTTGAATTGAAATTTGATTGGCCTGCAGTATTTCGTAGAAGATGGTGTCTCATTTTTCCAAATATCCATTGTTTGCGTTGTACTAGTCGAAGGCTCTGAATCTTCCAAAATCTTGTTTAATCGCAATGGTACAAATGATACCATGAACATATCTGAGTCAGAAATATTTTCACATACAGCTTGTTTATATTGTTTTTGTCCCGAAGAACCATCACATCCCCATTTACAAAAAAGAATTAACTTTGTGTTTCCGTATTTCTTCAACTCATTTCCTGTTATTGATTGCAGCAAGCGTGCGGCTGTGTGATCAAGTAGAGATTGTAGTTGTACCTCTGCCGAAATTGGTGTGATTGTAATAGCGTCCTTTGATGGCAAACAGTCCATTTTAGCAGCGGTTATGTGATGATATGCTGGATATATATTTGAGCCTTTTTCAATCGCACGCTGTCTGAGTTTAATATATTGCTGTTTTGTTAATTTCAAATCCAGAAATAATGCTAATGCCTCCTCATTTGTGTACTGTATTGCATCATTCGGAGTTGGTATACTTTTAAGAATCCGTTTTGTTCTCGGTGGACTAGCTTTAACAACTTTTTCAATGATATCCACTTTTGTAAATTGGTTCTGTGATCGTAATTGATGTAGGAAAGATTCTTTTATATTTGTAGAACCAAAGGCATCGTTAATATCTTTAAGCTTCCGCCTCTTAGATCTATCGCTGCAATTGTCCACTAATGATTTGCGTGGTCTTCCAGCCTTATCTTGCTTTGCTGTTTCTGCAGCGACAGTAAGTTGACCTTCTAACCACTTTGCACTTTTCATATAAAATTTTGGTTTACTGTACATAACTTCTTTGTAGCGTTTTTTTAGTGCTTTGCGAAATTATATAATTGCTCTTGCATTTCGGTGCTACACGAATTTAAGTTTAATTTTATTTCAACGTAACTAAGAACATCTTCCTGATTTTTGTTTCTAAAATATACTTTGGCCAGTTCTTTATAACTGAAGCTCTCCATCTTCTTTTGAATATTTTTATTTGCGTTTGTTATGTTTTATCCGTACACTTAAAGGATTAAGTTATTACTGAGTAATCCCTTAACGAATCCGTACTTTTATAAATTTTTAGATACATGTTCTTCACACACTGATCTTTAATTTCATAGCAGGTAGCGCTTAAATTGAACAAAACTGCACTCATGCGTCAATATGGGGTTATTTTTTAACTTTAGTGGTTTAATGTCGCAATTATTGTTATAAAATTGTTTATGACTTTGGTTGACCCTAGCATTTTATAACAGGTAAATTTAGAAAGAGATCATAGCTTCCTGTAGAGCCCATTGTGATAATTTTATTACTTATTTTTTGCTGATCAAAACAAAGCCATAAAACCCTTTCGAAGGTATTATATTTATTTTTTTTAGTTATACGTAGCCTAAACTAAAAAAAATAAACTTTTAGGCAAAAAAGTGAAAATTTAATACACCATTGTATATGAATTTTTTTCGAGTAATTTCATTAAAATGAAAAAAGTGTTCTACAGGCGGCTCGTGGCGGGTGCAAAAGTATATATAGCCTTAAAGAGGACACTTTCACCTTTCTCGTGGTTGTATACGTTTCTTGTTCCCTTTTGTTCCCTAGAAGTTCTATTCCACTAAAGTTTAAATTTGAGGAAAATATAGTAGTTTCATAAATATTTCATAACGCCCCTAATATTAAACGCTAGAGCTGTGTCTACTTACAACAACTAAAGACAATAATCCTACCAACATTATAAAAAAAACCGCAGACCATTATCGATGATAGCTTGCGAGTAGTAACCATTTAATTTTGATAAAAAACCAAAGAAAAACACCTTTTTCTGAAATTAAAAAAAAAGTTGAGTTTGACAGCATGCCACGCCCACAATTATCAATATTTTAACATAATTTTTTGGCTACCTTAATTTGGATATATTAACTACAAAATGACGTAAAAATTTTAAAAATCGGTGACAAAAAAAAAATTTACTTTTGGCCAACGAAAAACGATTTTCAGCCACTGTGCGGCGGCCATTTACATGACATCATATTCTCGACTTGATGTAAAAAAATTAAAAGACCAAATAAAAATAATCCACAAGAAGAATCAAAGTTTTTCATTTTTTTTTTAATCAATATAATTTTTTAATCAATATAATTTTTTAATCAATAATTAAAATGCCAATTAACTGACTTATTATTATTATTATTATTATTATTATTATTATTATTATTATTATTATTATTATTATTATTATTATTATTATTATTATTATTAAAGGCACTATAAACGCCTGAATATAGCAAATGAATGAAATTTTAAAAATAAGCTGGTTATATTAGATTATTTATTTACATTTGTTTTCAGAGATAGAATTTTAATTAAGTTTTATTTTGTATTCAGGTCGTCAAGGAATATTAATAGTTAAAAAAGTTTCAATAAATGTAATAAACTTTTTCGTCTTGCAGCCCATTCTTAAGTTGTACAATATTTTGTTAATACATTATACAAACACATGGACAATGCAATTCTGCTAACAATTAAGATAAAGGATAAAATCCAAATTTAATGCCGCTGTAAATCCAATTTATCAAATTTATGTCTGAATACCTCGCCACAGGATATTAATGCCATTTAAAATGTGTGAATAATCCTACAAAGACTGAATACAAAAGCAACAAAAATAAAAAATCTCTCCCGCAAGCATTGCAAAGGGCTAAAGAAGACAAAAGTAAAAAAAAGGAAATTCGTTGTTACAATAAAATTTAAATAAAAAATAAAAAAGACGCAACAATTGTTTGCAACGTTTTTTTCTACTTTATGAAAATCCCCTAATAAATCCTAAAATCCTTTTTGAAAGAACATTTGACACAAAAGGACAAAAGTTCGTTTAATATAATTTTGCAATATTGACTAAAGCAATAATAAAAATTGAACAATGTGCTAAAAAAAAAAAGCTTAGCAAATAAAGAATTGAATTAAATTTTATAATCAAAGTAAATCAATAAATGCAGTTTGGCACTTGAGTTTTTAAAACCATTATTTTTACAACAAAAAAAAAAATCTCTAAGGAAGGACAAATTGTATGGTTTTCTTTTTTGTGCTGCTGCTGCCGCTGCTTCTGCTATTAAGAGTAAGTGCGCAGGAATAGCCACATCGAAAACTGGCAAAATCACACTTATAGGCTTCACTTTAAAAGACAATTTTTTTTCAATGATGAAAAGATTCTATTATAGTTCTCCTGCTGGGCTTTTTGTTGTTATAACTCGTGTTGGCTTCTGCTTAAAACATTATTTCCACTTGTTACAAGTGCCGCTTGCTATTTTCAGGGTGTTTTTTATGCAATTTTTTTTTCGCTTTGCAGTTTAAGTGTCTTGTGTCCTTTAGTTAATTCAAAAAGAAAACCAAAAAATCAAAATTACTTGTAATTTTTTTCTGTTCTTATATATCTGCAGCTTAAAATATATTATTTAAGATATTTATACGAGGGCTATTTGATATGTCCATGATTTTTTGATAAACCTATATTTATATCATCTTCACACAATCATCTTTAACCGCGTTATAATTAGTCCTGTATATTTCAAGTTTTTTTGGGAGGGACCCAATAATAAGATTTCTAAAGGCCCTCAAAATACATGGTGCCATTTTGGTAAACATTAGTCTTGACAGTTCATTTGGCAGTCGTGAAGTAGAACCCCAGGGGGTTCCAACTGTCATTGCAGGAAATTGCAAATGCTTTGACGCGGTTCTCTCATGGAAAATAGAGGCACCGACCAGTGCCCAAAGGACTGGTACCACGAGAATCGGTGGCCGCACAGAGACTCCCGTGTCTCTGTGACCGGTTATTGGTGAGGTCCCCTTCGGGGTTACACGTGGTGGCTGTGGTTTAAGATCGATGTATGCAGGGTGGAAGAAGGAGTTGGATAGGCTCCACCCCTAAGCAAGAGGTTAGAACATGGTTCCACGGCTTGCCATGTTCTAAGAATTGCTACTCACTGTGACTGTGCGACACACCTGAATTGCGTATATCGTTCCCCTTACAAAGGGCACGTTATCGTAGGTTGCGCCGTTACTACAAAGTGTGGGCGCTAGTCTACGCCTTAGTTTCACTTGGTGTTTGGAGCACCGTGGGATTAAGCCACCGTGGCAGGTACCCACGTTAATCTAGAACACATCTGTCGTGAAGTAGAAACGTGGCAAATTTTTTATAAAAAAATATTCGATAAACCAAAGTGTTTTAATCGTTAAAACATTTTATCAAAATCAATTATCGGTTTGTGTGACGATGAGAAAGTTACGTGAAATTTTTGGGAGAAACAACGTGCCAACAAAACGCACTATTTTGAATAAAGAGGGTCTATAGGTGATAGGCCCAAGCATGGACCCCAACGTACTGCAAGATCGACTAAAAACATAGCTGCTGCTCAAGAAAGTGTCCAAAACAATTCATCAACCTCAATTCGACGCCGTGCTCAGGAGCTTCGTCTTCAAAGAACAACTTTGGTCACAATTTTGCACATGGATTTGCAATTGTTTCCATTTAAGATTCAGTTGACACAAGAGCTTCTTTCACAAGACCATTTACGCCGCCGAACATATGCCAATGGGATGTTACAGCTTGCCCATGACAACTCCGATTATCATGATAAAATCATAATAAGCTGAATGGATATGTCAATAAACAGAAAAGTCGATTCTGGGCAATGGAAAATACTCAAATTATTCATCAGTCACCTTTGCATCCATTAAAAGTGACAGTCTGATGTGTAATTTGGTCAGGAGGAATCATTGCGCCTTACTTCTTTGAAAATGAAAACGGCGTACCGGTAACTGTGAATGGGAAGCGATATCGTGATATGATTGAAAACTTTTTAACGTCACAACTGCATGCTTTCGGCTTGATTAACATGTGGTATCAATCAACAAGACGGTGCTACATTGCATACAGCCAGGATTATAATGGAATTACTGCGAGTAGTATAACTTCCCGGCGGGTAGGTGCTTGTTTTAACGATGGTTCCATCGTCTTCCCAAATCTCTTACCACCTATGAATTTCTTAAAATTTGTAAACCTAAAATATAGTCATATATTTTTAATATTGCCTCGTGATCATTCGTGCTTTGTGTCCAAATATTGTTGCCAAATATTGTTGCCAAAGGAGATGTACCCGCTCAGTTGAGATAACTCTTCTCCCAATTTCACGCTGGATATAAAAAAATTCGCGAAATTATCAAACTGCCCTCGTAACGTGCCTTTCGCTCTTCATTTTTCTGTTGTCCTTTTTACTCCTTATCTTATTAAAAGGCTATTGTTGAAGAAAAAAAATGCAATTTTATTTTGTCTTTTCTGTTGAATGAGCCCTGAGGCAGTCACTACATATTTGCTTCGCAAAATTTATACAAATGTTGATTTTGTTATTGAAAATTGATTGAATTCAATGGTATATAGTCCACAAAGAAACAGTGTTTGAGTTGAAATCAAACAGATGGAAGAAACAAATTAATCATAAGGCAGGATAGTTAAGGTAGATTTTGTGTAGAAGTATGAGGCGGAGCCACCAAAAACATTATTTTACAAATTACAATATTTGTTTTAACGGAATATCAATTAGAGAGCGCTTGAGAATTTATTCGGATCAGCACTCAGGAGATGACCTCTACTCAGGCCAGAACTAGGAAATGAGGTTATAGGAAGCAGGAAAGAGGGAGTAGTTTTTGTGGACACTTGATTTGAATTTTCCTAACTTGAATGTGACAGGTAAGACCTCTGTAGGATTTACTACTATCCGAACTCTTCTGCCTTAAGTTTAATTTTCCCTGTCAATTCACCGCCCAATCGAATGCAAATGGATGCGATCTTAACGAAAATCGTGTTAGACACAAAAATTTGCGGGTATTAAGAACAAGTTTCGTAATTTCATTAGAACATACACCATTGTAAGGGTGATTTTTTTGAGGTTAGGATTTTCATGCATTAGTATTTGACAGATCACGTGAGATTTCAGACATGGTGCCAAAGAGAAAGATGCTCAGTATGCTTTAACATTTCATCATGAATAGACTTACTAACGAGCAACGCTTGCAAATCATTGAATTTTATTACCAAAATCAGTGTTCGGTTCGAAATGTTCAAATGTGACAAATTTTGTTCA
Source organism: Phasia obesa (assembly GCA_949628195.1). Classification (NCBI taxonomy): domain Eukaryota; kingdom Metazoa; phylum Arthropoda; class Insecta; order Diptera; family Tachinidae; genus Phasia; species Phasia obesa. The sequence goes on from OX451216.1 coordinate 62,174,881, forward strand.
GCGATGAGGCTCATTTCTGGTTGAATGGCTACGTAAATAAGCAAAATTGCCGCATTTGGAGTGAAGAGCAACCAGAAGCCGTTCAAGAACTGCCCATGCATCCCGAAAAATGCACTGTTTGGTGTGGTTTGTACGCTGGTGGAATCATTGGACCGTATTTTTTCAAAGATGCTGTTGGACGCAACGTTACGGTGAATGGCGATCGCTATCGTTCGATGCTAACAAACTTTTTGTTGCAAAAATGGAACAACTGAACTTGGTTGACATGTGGTTTCAACAAGATGGCGCTACATGCCACACAGCTCGCGATTCTATGGCCATTTTGAGGGAAAACTTCGGAGAACAATTCATCTCAAGAAATGGACCGGTAAGTTGGCCACCAAGATCATGCGATTTGACGCCTTTAGACTATTTTTTGTGGGGCTACGTCAAGTCTAAAGTCTACAGAAATAAGCCAGCAACTATTCCAGCTTTGGAAGACAACATTTCCGAAGAAATTCGGGCTATTCCGGCCGAAATGCTCGAAAAAGTTGCCCAAAATTGGACTTTCCGAATGGACCACCTAAGACGCAGCCGCTGTCAACATTTAAATGAAATTATCTTCAAAAAGTAAATGTCATGGACCAATCTAACGTTTCAAATAAAGAACCGATGAGATTTTGCAAATTTTATGCGTTTTTTTTTTAAAAAAAAGTTCTCAAGCTCTTAAAAAATCACTCGTTATTAACGATAAAAAATACAACCCACTTTGCGTCGGTGCTGCAGTAAGTCAATGTGTTTCTTGGCCCACTACTGTCGAGCATCTTCCAAATATACTTTGGGCCGTACATGAGAGTTCTATTTCTTTTTGGCCAGATATAGGTGGTATAAATATTGAGAAGATCAGATGAAGTAAATTATCTTCTACAACGTGTAATAAAACCGAGGTATATCAAAGCTTCTTCACCTAGTGTCTATAACTGATGAAGATTTGTCTTGATAAATGTCAAACTACGTATAAAATAAAACCATTAGTTTTAATACTGGTTTTTTTTAAGAAGTTTGACAATTATCAAGACAAATTTTAGTCAGGTATAGACACTAGGTTAGAGATTTGAAACATTTTTTTAGTTCAATGTTTTTAGACTATCAACATCAACAGCTTTTGACTCCTTAATATTTATACCTATGACCCATAATAAGGGATGAATAATCCTTTCCGAACACACGTCTATGCGTAAGCATGCAACATTGAGCCTTACGGGCTTTAAAACTGAGTCTATTCACACAACCCCATTCAGAGATTGATGCGAGATCGCGTATCATTCATGTTTTGGCTTTTGAAACCCACATCTAACTGGTTCAGTGTATTACTGATTGAATACGAATGCTGCTGTCATCTCAAAAAGAGTAGATAGCGTTGAATTGTCTTACTTTCAACGTTACTTGGAAAAATAAAAAAGGGGTAGGAGAAAGAAAGGAGCCTTTAATTAAACTTGAACTAGTTTAATGAAATTCCATTTATAACAACTTGTATAGTGAGCTTCCTTATAAAAGTCGATATTAATTACTTTCTACGAAATTCGATGAATTGATGAAGATTAATGTCAGCACCTAGCAGTGTTGGGCCTTATATGGCGGTGAGTTTTTATTTTTTACCAGCACCCCCAATGCGTCATATATACGGCACTCTATATAATACAAGCGCAATGAAGTGACAATAGCACAACCTTTAAATGTCATTGTCCCATTATCGCACAGTGCACAATACGTATACTATGATTAGTAATTTATAACAAAATATAGAAGCCTGGACCCATGTCCTAACCTCTTCTTTAGAGGTTGGTGGCCATCCAACTCCTTCTGTTGAGAGTGCAACAGCACACTTGATCAACCATGCCCCGATTGCTTGAATTGATCCAAACCACAACCAACACGTGAACACCCGAAGGGGACCTCACCAAAAACCGGCCAAATAGAGGGGCGGCTCTCTTAACTTCGTATTTAGGGGTTGGAGACCATTCAACTCCTTTTGTTGTGAGCGCAACAGCACACTTGATCAAACATGCACCAATTGCTTGACTTGATCCAAAACACAGCCAGCAGGGGAACCCCGAAGGAGACCTCACGAAAAACCGGCCACAGAGAGGTGTGACACTGTGTGGGATGACCGGTTCCCGTGGTACCAGTCTTTTGGACACTGTTTGGGCCTCAAAGAGGACCCATAATAAAACAGACCTGCATTTCCAGATTCAGGGTCTAGCAACCCTAGCATCTGGCGCCCCCATTTGCAACGAGAGCACATCGTAATGCTGCAGTGACCCCCTGGCGGGATTTTCTACGAAATGATGTATGACGTGGCAACATTTTTTTTTTTGGAAAGCTAGCAAGTCTCTTGTAAAGCGTCTCCTACGGAATCCTTACTGGCGGTCGCTAAGTAAACTGTTGAACTCTTGGTACTTCACAAAAATAAAACAGTCATTTATTTGTAATTCCTTATTTTATAAAACTAATAAAACCTTTTTTAAAGTTTTATTTCAAATTTTTAGTTTAAGAGATATCGACCTTGAATTGTATTAAATTAAAGCTTATTAAATCCTTAATAACTGGAATTGAAATATATTTCAGTTCTGATCTCATGCAAAATGGAGATATTTTTATAAATTTATAGCTAAAAGACTGCAAGAGATAGATTTTTTTAATTATATTTAGATTCAGGGAGTCAAGAAGTTTGAATAAAAAAAGTTTCAATAAAATCTGAAATGGTAAATTTGGAATGTAAAATAATAACCGGTTTGTTTTATGAACAGACATTCCTGTGTTCAACAATATGTTTTAATTTTTTATTTTGCCAAGTATTTAATTGGCAAGGAAGGCCAGTAAGGTGCATAGATATAATAGAAGTACCTTAAGCTGGATAACTGCCTTGGTGACAGGTCATGGAGACTTTAAGTATCATCTAGTCAAGATGAAAATCGAAGAAGATGATACTTGCGGACTGTGCCTGGAAGAAGCTGAGACGGCAGCGCATATAGTGTATGAATGTCTAGCACTTGCTAGCATAATACTTAGGACCACTGGTAGAAGCTTATTAAATGTGGATGCCGTGGGGGATCTAAGCCTTAAATATATGCTAGCAATTACCAGAGACTGCGTGCTCCCCAACTATCCAGGATTTTTAAATCAAGCCAATTAGGTCTTTATACGAAAACATGCTACAGACCGCTTTTGTTAAAGTCAACTTTTTGGTGTAACCAATTCACCCTTTTGAATTTGCACATCAGTCTAGCAACTCGACTATAATGGCTGCTAATTAGCTAACGGCAATTAGTGTAAAGTCAGTCAAGATTAAAGGCTGGTTGTAGCACGTAACTCAAAGAATCTAGGTTGCCTTAAATTATAATTCGGTTGCCTGTGTACATAGAGGACGGAAGGGACCCATTATTGAAGTGGTTCGCTTCGATATTCCCTCTACATTAATAATAATATTTATTTAGCATTTAAAACACTTTTACGAAAATCAATGGCATTCAGTGACATCTTCCATTTGTTTTCATTAATAATAAAATAAAAAATTGTTACTTCCACTAAAAAGTGAACACAAAAATATTTTTTAAAAAAATGTAAGACATGTTACATGACGATAAAGTAACAATCAAAAAATAATAATGATAGACAAATGTTGTCGCTGCTCTATCATTAGCACTTGATGATATCATCAAGGACATCGTTATAATCATTACAATATCAGAATGATGTACATTTATCAGTGAACAAGTGCTGTTTACGGATATCAATAAGTTTACATCAAATACAGATACTGCACTTCAATGATATCATATGAAAATGGTAATGACGACTGTGATTTTTGAAATGAAGGGTAAAGGTGGAAGGTATTTTCTGGAATTCGAAAGACAAACATCGGTTTTATCAAATATCATGCTACATATTATATTCTTACGAGTACGTAGCATGAACAAATACATGTTAAGAGGTAACGAAGTGATACTACCCCATTAGCAACTACAAATAGTTCAACAGCAACAGCAATTTTAAAATGTTATTAAAAAGAGAAATGTACCAGAGCAACAAGATAAATGTGCAGAAATACTGTGTGTTTGACTGAATTTAAAATTTTGTGAATGATGAAGAGTTTTATATGCAACATATGCAACACATATCAGTATGCTGCATATACTGCCACGTTAAAAAACTATAATTGTATGAACTAAAATGCAAACTACAACAAAAACGACATTTTGATGGGAAATTGATGATGATTGAAGACTTATGGTAGTTAGTGTCGTTGTTGTTGTTGTAATAGCATCGGAAGACTTAAAAGTTGAAGGTTTTAAAAGACTCGACTGCAAGGATTTCTATGAAAAAAAAATTCATTTCAAAATTCCTTTGCAGCTCATTTAAGAAATATTACTTTCAATATGCTTGCAGAACAAAATTTTCAATTGAAAATAATACTTTCGTTTACTGCCTTTCCCATCAATTATACTCTTCTCTTTTTCCTTAATAAATATGCTTGTAAGGAATGTTCACTTTATGCTTCATATGCTTTAAAATATTTTTCTGCATTTCTTGGCAAACTGTAAGTAATTTTGTTGTAAAAAGGATCAGCAACAATAATTTTTTAATTTTCAATTGGATTATGACTCTAAAATCTTACAAATTACATTTAATAATTTTGCCCAAAAATTTTCGTAAAAAAAATCTTGTTGATTTCATAAGAAGGAGAAAAAAAACTTAATGCTCTAATCGAATTAGAACGTTAGAAATCATAGATGCAAATGAAGTTGTAATTGGATTTTTTTAGTTCATATAACACAGGAACATTTTTTCAGGAAAATCCTTAAATTAGAGTTAAATAATAATAAAGGTAAAATCATCCACCGGATTATCCAATTATTAATTTGAAATTTAAGTCTTGTGTCATCATTGTGGGGATTTATTATAAAGATCCTATGGGCAGGATCATTCGCAAAACAGACTGGTTCGTATTTATCAATGCTTTTTGCATCAAGGGTCCAATTATATTGCCCCTCAACTATCCAGGATTTACAAATCAAGCCTTTTATTAGGTCATACCAAATTGGGGTTTATACGAAAAGATTAAAGACAATGGAGAGAGTCTTGTATAAGGAAAATCTACTTCTTGATGTAACCAATTTACACTTTGAATTTGGAAATCAGCGTGGCAACTTCACTATAACGACTACTAATCAGCTAACGGCAGTTATTGCAAAGTCCCATGATTGAAAAAATAAATCAGTCAAGTGCGAGTTAGACTCGCACATGAAGGGTTCCGTACTATGTTTAGTACAACTTTAAAAATTCAAGTTGTTAATTTTTTCATGTGTTATAAGGCAACCTTTAATTTTAAAATTAAAGTCACATTACCGAAAATTGCATTACTATTAGAACACCCTTAAAATTTTAGTAATTGTTGTCATAGCGGCCATGGTAATACACTTTCTATAAAAATATCAGGCACTGATGGACCACCCTTTAGTCATTATTAAATGTTGTAGCAGCCGAAGAACAACATCTACTGTAAACATTTCAAGTCATCTCTCTGTCGGAACACCCTTTAATTTTGTTATTTTTATAGCGGCCATGGCATTTCTCTTTCTATGAATATATCAAGAGTCTATCTTTTACAATTAAAAAAATAAATCACTATACGTGAAAAACATGTCACTGTCGGAACACTCTTTAATTTTTAGTAATCGTAGCGGCCATGGTAATACATCTCATCTTCTGTGCAAATTATAAGAGTCTACCTATTACGGTTCAAAAAGAGGCGTTATACATGCAAATCATGTCACTGTCGGAAAACCCTTTAATTTTTACTGTTTTTATAGGGGCCTAGTAATACACAATTTGTGCAAATTTTAAGAGTCTACCTATTATGGTTCAAAATCATGCCACTATCGGATCACCCTTTAATTTTGGACTTGTTTATATAAGTTTTAATTGCTGCTTGCATATTTTTAGTGTATTCCTCCCGTTTTAGTATTTGCTACTATAGCGGCCAGAGTTGTACACCTTCTACCTATTACGGCTCCAGAGATAAAAGGCGCTGACAGACGGGCAGACGGACAGACATTATAGCGAAAACAATAGGGTTTCGTTTTGACCCTTTGGCTACGGAACCCTAAAAATGGCTCTTTGCATTTTAATAGACATTGAGGGAGACGTTGATAAAACTTCAACTGACGCGATTTGCAGGGAAATTAATTTGGAATTGGAGAATAAAGGTGCTTAAATATAGATTTCTTAAGTTGGGCTTATTTGCTACGTCGAGAAGTACAACGGCTACAAGGGTTTAACCACAAATTGGCGACCTATCGACTCTTTTTAGTGGCCCTTAGTCATCGACGATGCACTACTTAACACACTCGGCTTGCTAACATATGGATAGACTGACGACCTTATCATTTCTATGGAAGGGTGGGATATTGGAACTATATCGGGTAGGGTGCAGCAGACTCTAAAACTAACTACCAAGTGGCGTAAGTTCAGGATGTGGTCTATTAAGCTGGTGTCTCGATAAGAGTAAGGTTGCCTATAATCATTGAGGACGTAAAGGGGTCGAAAAGGGACCCCTAAGTGAAATAGTCTGCTTCGATAATTTCTCTACATTAATAATAAGCAAATAAAAAACTACTCTGATATCAGACATTTACAAGACGTAGAAATCTGAGACTCATCAGGCTGCCTTTAAACGACGTTGCTATTAAGCTCTCGAAGATGATCACAAATATATTGTAATTATTCTTGAACATTCGCTCTCTGGGAACAAACTTATTTTCTATTCTACCAAGAAGTCCATAAGGACAGTGTGTGTGTGCCAAAGGCTTTTGGGTAAAGAGTGTGGCTTAAAGGCAAGAAAGGTCTACTGATCTTATAACACTATTATAAGACCAATAATAACACACTCTGCCCTTGGAGGTCAAAGATCAAACATTTGCAGACAAGGATAGTTTTAATAAGGGGTCATGAAAGCTGGTCCCCGTTATGCTTGAGTGAAATCATGTGGAAAATTTGTTCATACTTTCATCTATTTATTAATTACCATTGCCTTAGAGTAACTTATAACATTCCACCAAACCTCTTGTTGAACAGGAATTTTGATGGTCTGATACTTATATAGGCTCCGTTGGCATGACCAGACCTAGTGGCTTTATGGATCAGACCATGTTTGGTTAACTGACGTTTCCAAACAAAAAGATGGTGACACGGGAGGTGGTATATTTTCCCAAACTTTCAAGTGGCCATCTCAAGCACCTTTCAGGCGGAAGTATACCTCATCCTCATCTGTACCAAGGAATGTTTAAGAAAAAAGACAAAGAGTATAAAAATATATATGAAATCGGACTGCTCAGCTAACTTGAGCTAACGACTAGGTTTCCATGGATTGTGCGAAACCTACGAGCCCGAAGCAGATGATTCTCGTCAATGGAAACCTCTATCAGGGCTCAAGCCAGCATAATTACATAAACTTGGGTACATTTCTAAGGCAACTTTTCTAGACATATAATAAAACAGGAACTTTTTCCTGTTTGTCTGTCTGTCTGTCTGTGTTCGCATCACGTAAAAATTACTGGATGGATTTTAATAAAATTTTGTAAGAAGGCACCCATGTACCTCTAAAAATATCTTATTTCCAAGAGAAAGTGGAGAAAAGGCAGTGACAGTACGACGATTTTGTTTACCGATTTAAATGTACTGCATACTTTACGTCATCTTTTTTTTTAAATCGGGATATTTTAAACACGGTTGCGCAACAGATGGCGCTGTTTTAAAATAATCACAAAATATTACTTACTGCCAAATAGCCTATAGAATAAAATTTATATTTGATTTGTATTTTTACTTTGTGGAATTAATTGTTATTAAAATATTTTAAACATCTTTTCAGAGCTTACACATAATTTTAAGAATTTTAGAATTTTATATAAATTTTAGAATTTCATCTAGGGATGGGAACCCTTATATATAGTAAATATGTAAGAGTCTTAATATTTGGTGTGGGTTATGTTCTAAACAAAATCGAACAAAATATTGTCAGTCACAGCCAGTAGTATAATAAATCAAAGAAATTGTACTTCCTTAACAATAGGCTCATCGTCTAAGATCCTCTCAGACAACTTACACTTTCGTTATTTTATATAAAAGAGATACGAAAGTAGGATCTAAAGAGTACAGACTTTCATGTACTTGAAATTCATTTTGCGCTGTCATTCCTAATTTTTAACAAAAACTAATTTTAAAGAGAAGAAGACAAGAATTGCTTCAAATAATCGACATCTGTGCTCGTAAACGTGTTTAAAAAAACATAAAATTGCGTAGCTTAAACCAGTCGTTATTTTAGCATTTATTACTAAGATTTTATTTTCCTTTCCTACTCAATTTTTTTTCTTCAATTATTCGTACACAAATCACCTTTGCAATTGGACAACAGTCTTGGACATTTTTCAAAATTATTATTATTTGCTATAACTGGCCTCCTCTTTTTAACACATCGTTAAAAAACCATAAAGATGAATTAAAACCATTTAGTTTTCGTTAAGCCACAAAAAACAGTCCACCATGCACTTAAATAAATGCATTTCAAAAAGAATTCTATCGACATCAATTTGCAAACTTTTTAAAAACAACAATTTCTAAAACTTTATCAAAAGGTTGAATATTTTGTGATTGTATAATGGCGATGACGAAACCACATTTTTATTGACAATTATCGTCATCAATTCTGGTAAATAAACTTCCCGGTAAAAGTTTTTTTTTATTTTTATAATAATTTGCTTAAACTTTTTTTGTATTTTTTTATGTTTTTGATGTGTTGCCTGCCTGCTTATTTGCTCGTATTTTTATGGTTTTTGTGTTAAATGGTCAAGAGATAAAGCGAAATATTAGTCATAAAAAATGTTGTTTAAATATTATATTTACTCATACATGAAAAAATATATATTTTAAAAATTTTATATCCATTTAGTTGTTGGCTGAAATAATAATAATGATGATGACGATGATGGTGACTGCTTTTTTGTGGTTTAATAATAAATTATGGTTCTGTTAAGGCGTTTGGCCTGTAAAAGTTTAAAAAAGATTCACACCATAAAAGGTAGAAGAATAAAAAGAATCTTTTGTTGCAAGATAATTTAAAAATAGAGTAAAAAGAAATTTTTCTCTCTTTAAGTAAAGAAACGGATTTTTTATAAATGCGAAATATTATTTCTTTTGTTAGTGTTATTTTACACTTATCAGTTTTGTTTGTTACTGTTGTTTTTGCTGATATTCGTAGTTAATAATTGTTATATTTTATCAGGTATCTATATTGCAATTGATTTATGGCTTCGTTTTCAATTAAGTTGATGATTGTTATTTAGTGGGCTTTTTTGTTATCAACACCTTTTTTAAAATCACAAGAAAGCTCTTACCGTAAACTCTTTAAATAGTTTGTAGTGTTAAGTTTAAATATATTTTTCCATACCTGAAAGTAAAGAAATAAATAAGATATAATAAGATTTTAATTAAAATGATTTAGCTTTAAAATAATTCTTTTTCTAATAGAACTAATGGCTTATAATTTTAATTTTATATTTAAAAAAAAATCATTGCTTTTAAAAATTTAAAATAAGTATCTTGCGTACCACTCGACTTAAATTCACCTCTTATGTTTAAGTGAAGGTCTAAAGCCCAAACTTATCTAAAAGATTCTAACATATTTCTACCATATGTTTGTAAATAAAATAAAAAAAAATCCAGAACACTAATTAAACAAATTCCAAAAATAAATTCATAGGCCCTTATCATGAGATCAGCGAATGTCAAATTCGTATGAGTTCGTAACACTGTCGATAATTTTGTTGTATGACAAATTTTCAATCGAACACAATTGTCAAGTTTTTATTTTCCTTTTTTTTAAATGATACCTTCTTTAGGCACGTTGTGCGCTTTTTGGATGAAGAAAAATTATTGAACTCAAAAACCGTAACAGGTATCACCGGCATCACAACCGTAACCGCGTCACCTAACATTGGTTTCTATACATAGGTCTGTTCGTTTTGGTTGAAGAAATCTTATTGAGTATGATGTTCTTAGCTTCCTCCAAAATCTGCAAACCTATACCTTCGTATATGAAGTAAGACTCCAATGAGTTTAATGGTGCTCATCCAGTGAAAATTCGAGTGTTATGGTTATCCTCCAGATTTGAAAACTTGAGTTTAATGGTAGTCCTCCAGTGAAAATTTGAGTTTTTTAAATGGTGTTTCACCAGGTTATATATGATAACCAAACGAATACACATGGCTAATAAGGCAACCACCAATAACAGTATCGTAGTGCAGCTATTCAAGGAAGCCAATCAGCCAGTGTGAGAATGAGACGCAAACCACTCGAAGGCCGAGCAACAAGAAGGGCCTGATTGACTTTGAGCGATAATAACAATGACGCATGCACTTGATCCTCGACTCAGAGCTACTTTAGGACTTACTTTATAAATTAGTAATAGAATATTTATTTATAATGCCAGCTGATAATTATGTACTAATGTGAATAATCCAATTGAGTCAAATTCACAATAGCGCTATTTTTATCGAACGTGTGTCATAATACCAAATGAAAATTCGTTCGATGAGCTTTTTCGACTACAGTCAATGATCGAAAGTTGCTCATAATAGGCACCATAAAAATTATTAAGAAAAAGATCTAAAAGTGTCACGAGTTAAGGCAGTAATAGCGAAACATGCAGCAACTTTTCTGAGGAAACTTATAATTCATTCACAACCGCTGGTCCTTAACATCCTGAATGATTGTGGTTACGTTCGGCTAAGATGGAAGAATAATGCTTTTTTGACCAAACATTAGCGGGTTATCAACAAATGATAACAGCAACATTCTCGTACATACATTTTTCGCCAAGTATTGTAATAGGAAAGTTCCATTGGAAGTATATAAATTATCTTATAAAAGTATATCTTTCAAAATAGTAATAGTTTACAGTACTTTAAGAGAACAATGCTTAAAAAAATTTTTTGTAAGAACTTTTTCGAAAGTACCTTTAACACAAAGCTGAAAAAATAACATCCGACAAAAAACCCTATTAAATAAGTACTTTCAGCTTTAAGAAAAGGAACAGTTTTATAAGTAACTTTCAAAATTTAATTTTTTAAAAAGTGTCTTTCGAAAATTTATCTTTTAAAAAACTATCTGTTAAAAAGGTACTTTTTAAAAAACTTTTTTTTTTGAAAAAGTAGGGCTATAAAATTCTCTATAAAAATATTTAAAAATATTCTCAAAAGTTATTTTAAAAATGTTCATTCTAGAAAGGTACTATTTAAAAAATGTTTTAAAGGAGTACCTTCAAAAAATTATATTTGAGAAAGGGGCCCTTTTTATTTGAGAAAAGTATAAATAGTATGAAAAAAAATTTTTTAAACTACTTTTTTAAATAGGACCTGTTAAGAACTTGGCATTTAAAAAGTACCTTAAAAGAGGATTATAAAAAGTATGAACGAGACTTTTTGAAAAAGTACCTTTTAAAAAAATATTTTTTAGCGTAGAACGTTTTTTAAAGTTTTGTTAAAGTACATTTTAATAAGTACTCTTTAAAAAATCTTTAAAAACAGTTTTTACACGTTTTTTTAGGATGTACCTTTTAGATAGATTTTAAAAAAGTATTGACATGACTTTCTTAAATAGTATCTTTAAAAAAATAATTTCTTAGAGAAATAAATTGCTTTAAAGATTTTTTTTTGTTCAGAAGTTATAAGTGCTTAAGTTAATATCTTAAAAATAGCTTTAACGTAAATTTTGAAAAAGTACTTTTTTAAAATAAGCTGTAAAAATATTTTGTATTTATTAAAACACTGCATAAGCACAAAATTCGAAGTTCATAAAACGTTCATTAAAAAACTTCATTAAATTCATGTCTGTTCACTGGGGGTTCTGTACTTTAATTGGTTAGAACGTTGACTATTGAAGCTACCCATACACGACATGTTTTTACATATGACTTTTTAACTGTGTGAGTCAGATGTAATTCTGTATGTGTGTCAAAATTGTTGTTTTACAAAACAGTTTTTATATTTGGTCACAAACGCACATGTACAATTACGTCTGACTTTTCACTATACAGACACCCAAGCCGTTTTAAGTTTTTTTTTACTCTTAATATAAAGAAGTTAAATTTGCATTAAATGATGATACACGATTTAAAAAACTGTTGTCAAATATACAAACTTGTAAAATATTACTTTTAGCCGGCTAATGCTTCCGCCAATGGTTAACCGCCGTTGATTGTTTTCACACGGCAAAGGGTCTTGGCAACACTGACACATTGTTGATGTCTGATGGTTTGTCAGATCAAAATAGAACATGCTCTAAATGAAATTTTGTGAAGTCACTTTTCACATGTATTTTACAGAAGCAATGTTTTAACAGCCAAAAACGACATGTCTGTGTTTTAAAGTGGGAAATTTGAAATGTCACATGCAAAAAACATGTCGTGTATGGGTACCTTAAGCAATGGTCACGAGTTCAATACTCAGCCGTGGCAACATCAATTTTTCTGATATGTATTAATTTCTCTTTCTAATAATGCATATTACAGCGCCCTACTTCGCCGGTATTGCCACATAGCACTAAATCGCCGGCGAAGTAAAATAATTATAAATTGGATTTGGAAGCTTCAAACTAATTCGCCTAAATAACAACAGAGGCGCTTGAAACACTGTTCTAAAAATAATCACAACGTGCAATTGCAGTGTTGCCAAAGCGAAGCTTTACTATCACACTAACCGTCTGTCTTATCTACTACTAGCCCTTTCCAAAGAAAGTAACACAATTAATATAGGCATTAATTGTCTGAGTGTTACTTCTCTTGAAATGCTATGAGCTTGCAGAATTTTCATCAGCAAGTTTAAAAACGTAAAAGTAAATATTGAACATAATAACAATGAACTTGGGCTTGTTCCAACAGTTTTATGCTTTGAGTGAAACGCTAACACAGTTCTAGTGTACAATAAAAAAAAAAAAACAGATTTTTTTTAACAAAATTGCATGCACTAAATCTTATCCAAAATTTCTATACAACTACTAAACAAAACACACTGATTGTTTTAATCATGAAGCGAGTAAACATGGGACTCACTTGTATAGAAAGTTCGTTTTACTCGGTCAGCACATTGCGTTTATGTTACGAACAGAGGTTTGCTCACTAACAGTATGGTATGAGTAGGCATGTTTTCAGCTAGTTTGTATTCGAGTACGCTCATAAGCACACTCATTATATGAAATTGTTCATGAAACTGCTTATTTTAAATGCTCTTTTTAAAAAATAATTTATCAATATGGGAGTCATCTGTTATGAAGTATCAAAATTTTGAATATGATGATGAGCTGACGACAATAAGTAATTTCCTCGCAGATTTCCCTTCTACCACCTATTCCGATGAAAATTTCGATGAATCCAACTTTTATGTGCTTTTTATAAAAAATTTGGCACCATTTTAAAAGACAAAGATGCGAATCATTAAGTAAACGTATCATTTTTTTGAAGTGCGACATTTGAAAAGACTTTTTTTAAAAACGTGCCTTTAAAAAGTAAAGTTGGTATAAAAAATACTCTTTAAAAAGTATTTTTAAGGTACTTGTCCCTTTAAAATATACATTCTTTTTAAAGGTATATCTTTGAAAATGTACACTTAGGAAAAGTACTTTATCAAAAAGGAAATTATTAGAACCCTATTAAAAACAAAAGAAAATTTATTTCTAGAAAAATTGCTTTAAAAAAACATTTACTTAATTTAAATACTTTTTCCAAAGGCACTACTTTGTAGCCCATTAAAATGGTACCTTATTTAAAAAAGTCTATTTGAAAATATTGCTTAAAATATCTCAACTTAATTTTCGTGCCTTTTTCTCTCACCTTTTCTATTTATTTTGTGATGGTTTGATTGTTATAATTTAGACTTGGCCTTATTTCAGCCATAAATAAAATTTCTTATGCCACCAAAGCTTATCGGGCTTAAATTCCAAAAATCGAGAATAATTATCATGAATTTTGTGCTTAAGTTGTCTGTCGTCTGCACCACCCCAGCAACAAAGTTATTACAAAATAAAATCTGGTGCCATTATTATTTTTCCAAACTTAATTCAGCAGCAGTATTTTTCGAAAATATTGTGTAGGTTTGGGCAACAATAAGAGAGGCGGTATAAAGGCTTTGAAATGGCCACTTGATATTATTACTTTTATAAAATAATTCTACCACTACCATCAGCACCACAAACAAACAAACAAACAAATTTTGTTGTCTCCCCTTTTTTATTTTTTGTTTGCAAAAACTTATAGCGTAATAAAAGAGTGGTTCTTGGCCGTCTATTTTCTGGTCATAAACTCTATTTGGTTTGACTTAAATTGCCAAAAATTGCAAATTGTTGGGGATTAAATGCAACATTGTTAGATGAAGGAAAAAAGTGGTAGTCAAAGTTGTAGTCATGGAGCTTAAACATGTGTGAGTGAGTGTTGCTACAGTTAAAGCAGAAAAAGTTCCGTCACCCAATATAATTTTATATCATTTCCCATTATATTATAAAGTCTGCAATATAAAGCTTAATAAACATCTAAAATATATAAAAAAGGAAGTTTTATTAAAGATGCAATAATACGCAAATCTAATAGCAAAATACAATTTAATGTCTACAATATTGAAGGACAAAAACAGGACCAAATTGTTTTAATTTTATTTGCCAACTTCCATGTCTTAATAGAGTGAGTAGCAATCTATATATGGAATAAAACAGTAACTAATTTCCTGCCTATCTGTATTTCTTTCTTTTCATGTTCGCTTGAGGTAAAAACTACTGGATGAATTTTAACAACATTTTTGTTTTCCTGATTCCTATATAGGATACTTCTTTCCGCAAATATATTTCCAGCGTTGTCAACTTTGAAAATTCAAAACGCACCAAAGTGGAGAAAAAAACGCACCATTTAAGAGAAAATCCACCAAGTTTTACAATTTCTTTTTTATTTAAAATCTTAAATGAATTAATTTTCCAAAAAAAGTATAATAGTTTTGTTTTAAAAATATAACAATAAAACAGTCGAAACAAAATTAAATCATAAATCTTAACGAAAGTAAAAAACTAAACAAATATGTTGGTATTCAGTTGTACTAGATAATAGATTTTTTTTATTTCATATATTGCATACACAACTTTTTAAATAGAAATCAGCGATTATTCACAATATACATAGTTTAACAAAAAACTTAACAATAACATTTAACTTTAGTCCAAAATTCTAAATTTGAATCAATATTTTTCCATTGCATAAGGTAAACCATTCGCCATTCGTTTTCAATACTAGACAATATTTCGGATGCAAATTGTACTGCTAATGGCATGCTATCATTTTTGCAATGACATAAAACATTTTTTACGTTTAAAACGTTAATTTTTTGTAAAATTTCAACATTAGAAGGCAGTCTCGTCCGAATCTTTTCAACTAATTTTTTGGTGAATTTACAACAAGTTTTTGATACCTCTTTCTTTGCTTCATTGCTTATTTTCTTTAATGCGCAAGCTTCTTCAAACTTAAAACCCAAATAACAAATATCAAACGATGTATTGATATCACCTGTTAAAAAATTCGAATTCAATGTCAGGCTCAGTGAGTTTGGATATCAAAATTTTGAAGAGATTGTGCAAATCATCAAATAATTTCGTCTGGTCGGCATTTTTTGAAAAATGGTTTTACACGACGTGTCTTTGTCATATGACTTGTCACTTTTCCATGTGTAAATTCTAAACACGTCGTGTGAACCCTTTGAAACATAACATGTGTATTTTCCATGTGTACAATACATATGACATTTTTCATTTAGAACGTGTTCTATTTTGATGTGACAAATCATCTCGCATCCTGTAATACCAACTTGATATTTTGCTATTTTATGTTTTTTGTGGTACCAAAAGCACTACAATTCCATCTTTGAATCAGCTGTGGTTGGCAATACAAAACTGTGCGGCGGTAAAAATATATATTGTAGGTTATGTCAGATGTAATTACACATGTACGTTTAAAAGCAAAAATTATAAACAGTGTGTAAAACGCCTACTTTGACAAACACATGAAATTACATGTGGGTTATCAAACTGACAAGTCATATGACAAACTCACGTCGTGAAAACCACTTTAAGTAAACATAATTAATATCATCATTATATATATTTTTTAGTTGGTTAGATAAAAAATATTGTTGAGATGTTGGAAATGTATTAATTCAAGCCATATTTTGCTTTGACTTTTCTATTTAAAGCCAACGAGTGTCTGCAATCAATGGAACTCTTTATCAGTATTATCAGGATACTCATTATCAGTATTTATTAATTGATATTTTTGTTCGCAGGTCTTTTGCCTAACAGGTGAATGGGAAAACCAATGTGTTTTGTAGGGATAGCAAATTCCTTACAGTGAAATGTTTCTTTTTTTTAACATAACACAAATTAATACAACAACAATACCGTTTTACTTTGTGCATATGATTAGGTATGTCTTAAACATCATTACTAGTTGTTATTATTATGGTCTGTAAAATAGACTATGAATATTTTGCACTGTTGGTGCCACCAAAAATTAAAAAAAGCACCAAAATTTAAAAAAAAGCGCACCACGCACCAACTCGTGAAATTTTCCCACAAAAAGATTGAAAAAGCACCCAAAATGGTGCGAAACACACCAAGTTGACAACGCTGTATATTTCCAAGAAAAAGTGGAGAAAAAGCAGTGAAAGTACGCCGATTTGTTTTTACCGATTTAAATATACTGCATACTTTCAGGCATCTTTTATTTTCGAAAGCAGATGCCCAACAGATGGCGCTGTTTTAAAATAATGACAAAATATGAATTGAAAGCGGGATATATTAAACACGGTTGCGCAACAGATGGCGCTGTTTAAAAATAATGACAAAATATGAATTACTTACTGCCAAATAGCCAATTGAATAAACTTTGTATTTGATTTGTATTTGGACTTTGTGGAATAACATTGTTATTAGAATATTTAAAATATTCCTTTTACAGAGCTTTACATTAATTTTTAGAATTTTATATAACCAGGGATGGGCACCTTCATATATAGTAAATACTTAACAGTCTTAAAAAGTTGGTGTGAATTACTTTCAAAGCAAAATCGAACAAAATATTGTCAGGACGCACACAAGGTGTGTGGGCACAGCTAGTATCTAATATATTTATAAGCTCATTTCTATTAAAATGCTTGTATGTATTGTTTATATAAAAGTATGTGTGTGTGGTTAAAGGATTTTATACACTCAATATAATTAAGAGCTTTAATTTTTGTTGCATTAACATTTTGCTTCTTTTTGTTCTCTTTGATTTTTATTTTTGTCCAACAGTAGCTGTAGCTGTTGTTTTTTTTTTGTTGTTGTGTTTCTTCCGCCAGAGGACAATATACAAATTTATCTAGTTGTCATTGTGTGTTTGTTTGTTATAATGTTGGTATGAGATTTATCCTTGATCTTCCTTGGTCGAGTATTTTAGTGTTGGTGCTTGGTTGGAAAACAGACCATTCATAGAACCGTTAGTGATTTGCTAGTGTCTGGTCACTAGAGAATAAACATGCAAAATGTATATTAAAGTGGTTTTATTTTAATGTGAGGTCTGGCGTAACACATATGTTTTTTATTGTACATTTTTGTATTTTAAGTTTTTATAAAGAAAATTTTGTTTGATTGGTTTTTAAGTTTGCACCAGTTTCTTATTGAAAAAACAAGGCAGTTAGAAAGGTTTTTTGTAGAGAGATTTTCTATAAAATTTACTTTTAATAGGTATAGTTTAAATTTAAAAAAAAATGGCTTTCTGAAATATGTACATCTAAAGAAGTTTATTTGAAAAATTTACTTTAAAGAAGGAACTGTTTCAAAATCGTACTTTTTACATGTAATTTTTTCCAATAAATGTGTTTTTAGAATTTTTATTTGCAAATTTACATTTCATTCTAAGGTTACCGTACCTCCATTTTAAGGTTACACTGCTAAAGACAATTTTAAAACAATAAGTAATGAAAAAATAAGAATTATGCAGTTTAAAAATGATACTTTTTTAAAATAGTAATTTTTTATACCCTTCACCACAGGTGAAAATCAATATATGAATAGGTTTGTCATTACATGCGTAATGCTACAATATTCATTTCCGACCCCATAAAGTATCATATTCTAACTTTTTATAATTACATATAGAAGTTGATTAAGCGATATCTTTCTGCGTTCGGGTTAAAATAAATTTGCCAAGACATCAGAAAAAATATTGAAAATTTAAGCCCAAAAATCTGCCAGGTATAGTTTCGAAAATTTTACTAATGGAATTCGGCAACATCAGACCATTGTTTTCGAGGCTGCGGGTAAAAAACCACGCCCACCTTTATTTTTTTAGTTGTAATGATTCTCTTTTGCTTTTTTTTTTTGTTAAATAAATATAAGACCGTGACAAGTAGATCGCATGGGGTGCATACAGATCTTGGCGGATCAATTTTTTGTTTGTTTTTAGGTTGGTAAGGTTTTTCTGCTTTTATTTGTATTAAAGGCCTTTATAGAATGCAATACATATAGAGGTAGCCGATAGACCCATAGGGTGCCCACCGGAAACCAGGAGCAGTTGAAAGGCACATTTAGGGAGGGGACCATATGACCATTTTAACGCAATATAGATTGCAGATACAATTTTTACAAAAAATATTCGATAAAATTTTTACAAAAAATATTCGATAAATTTTTTACAAAAAAATTTTCGGAAATTTTTTACAAACAATTTTTGATAAAATTTTTACAAACATTTTTTTGATATAATTTTTACAAAAAATTTTCAATAAAATTTTTACAAACAATTATTTTTGTGAAGGATATGCACGTCATACCGTTTGACATATTAAAATGAAAATCAGTATGTGCCTTTGGTATGTGGACATTAAGAGCTGAATAGTTTTTGGGCACAATCAGACGTGGGCAAGGGATTGTCTATTTGACACCTCAAACTGAAAATAATTATTTTTTGACAAAAATAATTGTTTTGCTCATTGACATAAACAAGGAAGTTCTGATAGAGGTATAAGTCGTGGTGGCAGCCGGTAACATGCTCCTAGTTAGTTCTTACATTTGAAGCATTTAAAGCTCTGTGTGGGTGGACAATTTTTCCTCATTACTGGAAATCTCATAAATTCTAATTTTGTTAGAATCAAACAGAATCCTAAGCATCCGACAGGGATGGCCTAAGAGGAAGCCTTGCAAGAGGTGAAGAGAGCGGTTAGTCTCCGCAGATAAATCTCTAAAGGCAAAAATCGGTAGAAACTTATGTAAATATATTGCTTGTACTTTATGGTATGTACTTTAAAATCGGCATTTTCGAAAGTATATTCGTTGGCTCAGCTGATATTTTCGCTTTGTTTTGTTTTGTTTTTATGTGTCAAAATTTATTTACATTTTTATAGCCCCATTACATTAAAAAACGTAAATTCAAAGAAAATTTAAAATAAAATTTCAAACATATATTAACATATATCGTCGCGTTTCTTCTTAAACCACGTAAGCGACATTTTTTCGAAATTGACTTTTTTGGTTTTTATGGTAGAAAATAACATTTGCCACCAGACTACATTCTCATCTTAACAAGTTTGTATAAAAAATAAATAAATCCATTTTCAAAACCTCGTAAGCGCCATACAAATTAAATTTGCATGCAAAATATAATGGCTTTTATATTTCAAGTGGGAAATGTTAAAGTCTGAACCACTAAGTTTTTGCATTTAAGATTAAGAAAATCGTGAAAGTCTCAGGCCAATTGGAGCATTTTTAGTAAAGTTAATAGTTTTTTTTTTGATAAATACAAAAATAAATATTTATTTACACACATAAATTTGCTGTTTGCTCCAAAACCACTTAAGCGACATATTTGGCTACAATTAATTGTAAGTAACAAATTTAAAAAAAAGTTTCTAAACCCTTCACAGCGTCGCACAGCCATGTTTTGCAAAAAAAAAATTATTTTGAAACCCATATTAAAGAAGTGATTAAGTTTTTTTTTTGTTTTCTGAAAAACGACTTCTTGGCGCTTACGTGGTATAAGAATAAACGCGACGATATGTATAATGTAAATGCAAATTTTAAAAAGTACAATTGTACCCACTTTGCCAATCCTGAGTTGTAGTCAGTTGCTTTTTAACACCTAGCAATATTTTTTGCACAAACAACATGCCTGTTGTTGTTCTAATATTGTACTTGTTGTAGACTTCCATGTACTTAATATAAATATACTTTGACATTTTAATTTCGTTGTGTCAAATGCCTTCCAATTTGGCAGCAATAAATTTTATTTTGCGTTTTGTGTTTTTTTTAATATTTTATGTTTATTTTTTATCATAAATTTTTTATGCACTGAAACCCTCAGTTATAGTAAATTAAACGTGTAATTATCATCATTATTACGTCTGATCATTAAATTATGCTACATCGTATGCAAAATGACATAATAAATTTATGTTTCTTTATTCGTGTGAAATGAAGCATTAAGAAATATTACAAAATTGTAAAAATATGATGGGGCTTGAATAAAAAATGTGTAATAATAGCAAAAATATTATTCAATTAACTGTCAATGAAATATGAGGCAAAATGGTTTAAAAAGTTAATAATGGAAAATGATTGAATGTACAGACATACATATATTGTAAAGGATATTACGAAAAATTTAAAACTAAAGGGTGTCCCATAAGCCATGAAAATATTAACAACTTGAATTTTTAAAGGTGTTCTAGACATAGTACGGAACCCTATGTTCGTGAGCCTAACTCGCACTTGACTGATTTATTTATTTAAAATACTTTGTTTTAAAAACGTTTTACGTCTTCCATAGAGTTCAAAATCTTTAATATTAATATTTTTTTAATATTGAATATTTGAAATTTTTATTAGTCGAACTATTTGTTTTACATACAGATTGAATTTTTAAATCAAGCTTAAGTTCGTTTTTATTCTGTCTAAGAAGGTTGGGTGAGGCAACAACAAATATAAGGTGGTAAATATTAAAGTAAAAATAATAAACAAATGGGTAGTGGTAGACTTCGTTCTCACCAACTGACGATTGATGATTGAATACAGTTTTCTCGTATTCCTTTATCTGAGTTTGGTTGGTTAAAGAGATGATGTTTACAACTTAACACTACCCTAAGTAGATAGATACAAGAGTGGTGATGTCTGACGTAGCTGTCTAGAAAATGTGCATTCCGCTCTGCTGCTGCCTGAAAATTAAATTTTCCCAATTTTTCGTTAATATTATCACCTAATTTGTAATTTAATTCATTCTTTCTTCGAGAGAATAAAAACGAACTTAAGCTTGATTTAAAAATTCCATCTTAATATTTACTGTTGAAACAAGATATTGTAGCAAAGCTCCAAATTATGTTCACAATTGTTCTTGACTGCTAATAAAAATAATACTAGAAAAAAGTATCATGGCTCTTTTAATTATTTTGAAAATTTCTTTTTATAATTTTTTTTATGATGAATTTAAATATTATAAAGTTATTTTAGTACTAAGGCATTATTTTAATGACAAAAATATAAAAGCAAAAATGAATAATTTCCCCCAAGAGAATTAAAGAAAAAAGTAATAAATGACAAAAAAAATTTAATACGAGAGACGTTGAAAATTTAAAAAATAAAAACCATAAAAGTAAACGTAACCTGAACAAATGTGACAAAATATCCAAATGAATTAAAAATGAACAGAATAGTCGAAAAAATAAATTGCATCATACTTGGCAATACCACCCCAATTGCTACAACATTAAACTAACCACCCTGCCCTTCCACAAATGCAATAAAGAAACAATTGTTCTTATTGTTGTTGTTGTTGTTAAAAACTGTCTATTGCGTACCTTGAATCAACTCAATACACTAAAGTAAAACGTTTTTCTTATTGTTTATTTCGTTTCTAGCTACAGTTGTTGGGAATAAAGCAAGAGTTTTGTTAGAAAAAAAAAGATACATGCCATAGTAACACCTCTTCTTCCGGAACAAACAACAATCATCTGTATGAGTATGAAAAAAGCATTTACGTACTAGATACGATTATCAAAATCTAAAATTACAAATTTATCACTATGTGTTGTGCCAGAATCACATTCACATTTTCTGTATAAAAAAGGGATAAATGTTGTATGCCTCATTGGTACGAGTGTGTTTGTTTTCCTGAGGGTGAAATGTATGTTACAGTCGAAACTGAATCCTTTTATACTTTTACTACCAAAGCATTTAAAAAAATTGGAATTTTCATTTAATTTAAATCTTTGGTTATAAATTAAAAACAAAAACAAACGGCATTTAAGGGGTTTGCCAAGTTGGAAAAATGTGTACAGTTTTATTTTTATCTCAAACACATCTAAAGTCTATTCCTACGCAGGTGTTGTAAGGTCTCCTGGTTTTAGTTGTAAAAAAAAGGATTTTTTGTGATTTTTTTTTTAAGTGATGATTAGTGCCAAAAATAGTTTTGTTTAATGGAACAAAATTGGGAAAAATATTCCTATAGAAAATTATATTTTTATTGTTTTAAATAATGACTTGTTAGAAAAGTGCATTGTATAAATATGTTTTATAAAAAAAAAAAATACGAAAAAGTTGAACTGTGATTAAAAGAAATGTTCATTATAATTCTTGCAAAAACCCAAAAAAACCGGTCAATGGAATCGAAAGCTTTCTCAAAGTCAATGAAGGTCATGTACAGAGACGAGCTTAACTAATGGCATTGTTCCACGATTAGTCTAAGGCTGTTAATGTGGTCGATACAGGACCTGTTAAGGAAGAGACCAGCTTGATCTTTTCGAAGTTGCTGGTCTATAGGGGTTATGATGCGGTTTAACAATATTTTGTTGAGAATTTTACTGACAGCTGGGGTTAGAGCAATTTCTCGTCTCAGTCTGAGCACTCGCTCTGATCTCCTTTTTTGGGAATTTTTCTGTCCATTCATGAGCCTATTTTTCCGTTTGCCATAGATCTTTAAAAGGGGGTGCAGAAGCCTAGCACATACACCTGGGGATGATTTAAAGTTCTCGCCTGGTAGGTTGTCTATTCTTGCTGCCTTAACCTTATAATGTTTATATTTGATCATTATATAATAACCTATATTATGGTCATATTTTGTTATATTATGGTCATATTATATTAAGGTCATATTTTTATCAGGATCACAGAAGATGGTTTTGTTATAAAAAAAAACTGCTCTTGTGTTACACAAATGTAACCTATACTAAACGTCATATAAGGGGTGGTTAAATTTAAATAACAAATTATTTAGGAAATTATTGTCATTTCTTTTTATTTTGATAATATTGGGATAATTATGTATGGAACAAAATATCGGCAAAATGGAATCCGCGACCTCGGCGGCACACCCCCATCTGATGCTCCAAATTCTCGATGACGCTGAGGCATAATTTAGGTTCTATGCCCTTAATGTGCCGAATTATCTCGTCCTTTAGCCCTTGAATTGTTGCTGGCTTATCGACGTACGACTTTTCTTTCAAATAACCCCAATAAAAGAAGTCCAACGGTGTCAAATCAAATGATTTTGGCGGCCAATTGACATCGCCACCACGTGAGATAACACTAACACGGTCGCGCAAAAGAGCCATTGTTTCGTTAGCTGTGTGGCAGTGGCACCGTCCTGTTGAAACCACATATCGTCCACATCCATATCTTCCAATTCGGGCCATAAAAAGTTCGTTATCATCTCACGATAGCGAACACCATTCACAGTAACTGCCTGAAAAAAAACGGCCCGATGATGCCGCCAGCCCATAAAACGCACCAAGCAGTCACTCTTTGTGGTTGCATTGGTTTTTCGATAATAACTCTTTATCATTCGCCCAAATGCAGCAATTCTGCTTATTGACGAATCCACTGAGGTGAAAACGTGTCACTGAACATGATTTTCTTCGAAAATTGTTGCCATTTCTTGTTACCATTCTGACCATTGACGACGTTTGGAATGATCAACAGGCTTTAGTTCTTGAGTCAATTGCACCTTGTAAGCGTGTAAATGCAAGTCTTTATGCATAATGTTCATCAGCGACGAGCGTGACAGGTGTAATTGTTGGGAGCGACGACTAGTTGAGGTGGACGGCTCTTCAGCCACACTATCGCGAGCAGCAGCAATATTTTCTGCAGTACGAGCATGCACTGGTATTTTCGACGATTAAATTGAACGAAAAAATCACGAAGTGCACGATATGCATTTTGACATGAACGCATTGCACGATTGTGTATCTTTCCATGGTTCAAGTTGAGTTAGTCTGAAATTGAGAAATGTTGAATTAAATGCAGAAAAAAACTTGACGTTTAAGTGTGGTTCACTGTCAACATCGACCCGATATTTGCTTCTGATAACATATATTCAATAATGGTGTCCAATTAACAGTTTTATCAGATAATACTCATGGCAATTAAGGCCTCAAAAAATATGTTTTGTTGCATCTCTGAAGATTAAAATAAAGAGGATAAATACATTTGATATTGTTGTGGGTTGACTAAGAAACGAATAAACATAAAAACTGTTTTTTTAGTTGTACGACAAGCATGGTTTTACCAGGAGTCTATTGCGATTCCTGTAAGAAAATTATAATAATATTACCATTAATCGCTGTGCTTAAGTATGAGATATAAGTTTTACTGCTACATTTCTATGATACAGATACCAGTACTCTCTAAAACATTATCTTCTTATGTTTATTCTTACATGCCATTTTTCCCCACTACTACACACACTTTCGGTCATCATTTCAATACTAAAAATAACTCAAATACAATAATACGCCAGTATTAAAATTACACAACTGTATACTCTCGTATGATAGTAATTCCTTTAATGTGCCGTAGCCATTAATCCTGAAAATCACTTACCCATGACCTTACCTACCTACCGCTACCCATTACGTACAAACTTACACAGGCTGTAAATGATTTACAAAATTAAAATAATTATTTTTCTGCAAATGTTTTTCAGGACGCAAAATGCATTTTTTTGTACATTTAAAAGAACTTTTATTCATCAGACAAATAGGACACGTGTTCGTTTTAGACATAAAATGTTCAATGAAAGCAAAATAAATTGAAGGATAACATGTTGTTTAGCATCTTTACGAGCAAAAAATATTTCATTTTTTTTAAACATGAAGTAAAATGGTGAAGAGGAAGTAATGATATGAAATTTTAATAGGCGCATCTAAATCTATACATATGTATAATAAAATAGTAATTCATTTCCTGTCTGTCTGTATGTCTGTCTTTTTGTCTGTGTTCGCATCACATAAAAACTATTGGATGGATTTTAACAAAAATTTGTGTAGAGGTACCTTAGTATCCTGATTGAAATATAAGTTACTTTTTTCCTGCAAAAATCTCTAACGATTTTTTTTATCGATTTAAATGTATTGCATACTTTAAGGCATCTTTTATTTTTGAAAGCGGGATATTTTAAGCACGGTTGCGCAACAGATGGCGCTGCTTTAAAAAAAATGACAAAATAGGAATTGAATGAGGGATATTTTAAGACCGGCTTCACAACAGATGGCGCTGTTTTAAAATGAAGACAAAATACTAATTGGAAGCAGGATATTTTAAACACGTTTAGTCAACAGATGGAGCTGTTTTAAAATAATGACAAAATAGAAATTGAAAGCGGGATGTTTTAAAAACGGTTGCGCAAGAGATGGCGCTGTTTTAAAATAACGACAAAACACTAATTGAAAGCGGTTGGTCAACAGATGGCGCTGTTTTAAAATAATGACAAAATAGGAATTGAAAGCGGGATATTTTAAACACAGTTGCGCAGCAGATGGCGCTGTTTTAAAATAATGACCACATATGAATTACTTACTGCCAAATAGCCAATTGAATACAATTTGTATTTGATTTGCATTTTTACTTTGTGGAATAACCTTGCTATTAAAAAATTGTAAACACCTTTTACAGAGCTTTACAATAATTTTTAGAATTTTATATAAATTTTAAAATTTTCTCCAGGGATGTGTACCTTTATATAAAGTAAATGGGTAATTCCAAGTCAAATCAACAAAAAAAAAAAAAATGTTTTCAAATTTGCCACTCCCGATTTTATTGAAACTTTTTTTATTTATATTCGTTGGCTCCCTGATTTCTCAAAGATTTTAATAAAACTTTTTTTTAAATAGCAGAAAAAAATTTGTCAAAAAATTTCATGATTCATGATTGATACCAAATTAAAGCGTATAAAATACCCTTTAAAATAAGCTATTACTCAACTTTCTAGGACTTATAGAACTGGATTTAGAATATATTTAATACTCGAGCGCACATGCAAAGAGATGTAAGAGATAGAATTTTTTAAAAATCATATTTTGATTCAGGGAGTCAAAGAATATAAATAAAAAAAGTTTCAATAAAATCTGAAGTAGTCATTTTGAGTGCCTTGTTGATTTGACGTGGAATTACCCAAATACGTAAAAGTCTTCAAAATTTGGTGTGTATTACTTTCAAATCAAAATCAAACAAAATATAATCAGGACGCACACAACATGTGTGGTCACAGCTAGTTTGAAATAAAGAGATTTATGTTGTGTTAAATATTTGCAAATGCTATTGAAATTAGTTGAAGCATGAAATTAAAATTTTGTGGATTTTCAAATAACTAACCACTAACTAACGTTTACATTATTTGTGTGTGTATTTTTTTTTTCTCTGGACTTTGACTAAAATGTTGCAGTTTTTGATGTTTTAATTGAAAATCTGTTTCATTTATTGCTTAATTAACAAATATTTTCTGTTTTGTTTGCATTAAAATACTTTTTAAGATTTTTTTTTTTAACATTTTCGGGAATTAATTTTTTTTTTGTGAATAGTTTTAGAAAATTGTAGTAATTAGTTTAGTCGTGTGTAAATTGTAATCAACTTTGTAAAAATGGGTTTATAATAATGCTTTTTTATTATTATTATTTTTTTTCAATGTGTATAATTATTGTTCAACAAAGTGTTTGTAATTGAGTTTCTATATTAAGGGCGTTTTTTGTACTAAATATTAAATTAAATAAATAATAAAAATATAATAAATAAATTAAATAATAAAATCTCAATATTTAGTGCTACTTTCTAGGGTCATTGAGTAGCATTTAACGTATTTGTTTGCGATGGCGCACTTCGTTGCATTTTCTTTTAAGCGACTAAGTATATATATAAAATCATACTGTATTTAGTCTGGAACTTATCGTAAATCCTCGTAAATTGAAATTGTTTTTCTCTGCCTTACAGTTGTGCTTTTTAGTATGCAGTACTGTAATTAAAAATTAGTTTTTTTTTTTGGAAACTTATTATTTCATGTCATACAAAATAGCATTTATTTAGGCAACATTTATGTGCTTACCATAAAAAGCTTTCGTATGGTAGAAAGAGAATGTGCTGCTGACAAATACATACTTCATTTTTTTTTTGCTGGAATATTTTCAGAGAGATTATAATTTAAATCTACATAAATAAAATCAAATGTTGTTCGTTGGTAATCCCATCACATAAGAAAGGCTACACCCATTTGGCCAATTTCTTGTTTAAATCTTCTTCATATCCCAACTTAGGTTTTTATGGAAATAAAAATTGACCACACCCACTTTTACGACCACTTTTTTAAGTAGCTGGAGACCTATAATAGGTAGATCTTTGAAATGCTGCACCAGTATTTTCCTTATTAATATACATATTTAAGCGAAGCGCAGGTTGGATTGGAATAGTGAGGGTGGTACCTCCCTTACAAAGTGAAAAATTATAATCGTGTAGCTGGATAACTACAATAGGTAGAGTCTTGAAACTGTGCACAAGTAAACCTCAGAGTAATATACATAGTCTAGCACAATACAGACTGAATGGGGACAGTGGGCGTGGTACCTTCCATAAAAAATAAGAAATTATAATCGTGTACCTAGCGAGCTAGAGTCTTGAAACTTTGCACAAGTATCCCTCATACCAATGTGCATACTCTAGCAAAATACAGACTGGATTAAGATAATGGGACTGGTACCTCTCATACAAAGTAAAAAATTATTATCGTATTAATTCGCACAGGGTAGCAAAACACAGATTGGATAAGAAATATGGGCGGCGTCGTACTTTGCATATAAGTTGAAGGTTGGCCATAACTTTCATTCAAGTGTTTATTGTATTTTTTGTAGATGTAGCGAAGCTCACCGGGGATAGCTAGTTTAATATATTTATTAAATAACTTATTTCATTTTCAAGGGAATTATTAATTTTTAGAGAGATTATAAGATATCTTTCTGATTTCACTTCTAGAATTTATAATTCTTTAACAATATCTCGGTACAAAGATAACCGCAATGCCTGAACTAAGTGTTTAAAATTTAAAATTAAAAAAATGTATACTTAAATTAAAATTTTGATGGTCATACATAACATTGCATTTACATTTGATTTCCCACTAAATTCGTTAATCCGGCTCACTGAAAGACTTTAAATTCTTCAAACAAATTTAAAAAATATTATGATTTTTTCCCGTACTAACATGCAAAAAACAAAATTTGCGTACCAAGTCGGCTTTGGAGGGGTCCAAAGGGAAAACTCCTATTCAGTTATCCAGTATGTTTGATCCCAATTAAAAAGAAAACCGGTCAACCTACCCTTAAGTAGGTCTCTCTCTTTTTAGGGAATACTTAAAAAACTTTAGTTGTGGTTTGAAGTTTAGCAAAACTTCTTTCAGATTTTGGTCGTATTAACTATATAGTCAACTAAAGTTTTTTAAGTATTCCCTAAAAAGAGATTTTTAACCGATACAAAGAATCTAAAAAGTAGGGATATTGCTGTTTGCCATACATCAGAGGGATGATCCGCAAACGATAGAAAAATCCGTAAAACAGACATTATTTTTGATATGAGTAATTATTGTTAGTTCAAATATATTGAAGATACAATAAATAAAATATGATAAAAAAGATGCCAAGAATGCTGAAGAGGGTTGTAGCGAGCAAGAAAATGCAATACATTCTGCTAGCGTACGAAATAATAGTTTCCCGTTTTTTTTTTTAAATCAGTCACCCAATTTGTAAATAACTTATTCACTCAATACAATGGTGTAGTAACTAAAAGACACGAACTTAAGCCTACTTAAGGAAAATTTTGTATGGTAATATAGACAAACTAACTGATAAATATAATAGTATGGTATATTTATACTTCAGTCGAACCTTGATGCCCCAATGTCCCCCTGAGGGAAATTGTTGCCAATTATTCCAACCATACTCATAACATCACTTGGGCGAGAACTAACAAGAAGAGTGAGTAGTCGACAATTTAGCTCGAGCTTGCCTAGTTCTATAGTAACTTGCACTGAATAAGCATGTTAAAGTTAGGTCTAACCTATAACATGAACATCACCATGTTGAAGTGACAGGTTCCTTTAGAAATTATTAGAACTCGAACCGGTCCTACTTCAGAAAAAGTCACGGTAGTTATCTTTCTTCTAGGGTTATTTCCATTTTCTGCGGCAAATTTCCGTATGAGCGCAGGACCATATAATCTTTAATTGTGTCTGTTTAAAATAAAGTTTAAAAAATCAATAACTTAGTCAATAAAAATAAAAAAATAAAAAAATCAATAACATGATTACCATATTTTTATTAAATATTTTAATAAGATATTGTCACTTTATAAATAACTATTAAAAGGAAATTAAACTAAAAGCAAAATATCAATTACTAAGGCTCTAGAAAAAAAAGAAAACCTATGTTCGTTAGAGTAAGTAAATCACTAGGGTGAGTAAAGAAAAACATTATTCGAAATTATAAAATAAATTGGTTCGAACTGACGGTAAAAAATGCTGTTAGCTACGAGAATTAAAAAGTTAGAGAGTAAATGTAAATTTACCCGAGCGGAGCTTGATAGCCAGTTTTTCGATTCTGTATAAAAGTTGGCCTCAACACATGTGCTATTGTAATGAGGACTGAAACAAACCTAACAAAATGAATAATAAAGCCACGCGGAACGGCAACTCCGGTTGAAAATGACAGTTGTACATTCCTAGGAAGGTACAATGTCTACTACAGAAACCCAACTAGCCTTAGAAAGTTTCTAGGTCTACAAGATCTAACTTCGAATAAACAAAAATCTATTTTCTATATAGTATAAGCGAGCTTAAAGGTCTTAGCATGGAGAGTGAAAAAGGTATTTAGATTCAAAAGGATAATTTTAGTGCTAGCAGGACATGTCAACATAAGTATAGTTTTGTATGCGATGCATACAAAGGAGAAAGAGAAGGAGAAGTTTCTCCTTCTCTTTCAGAAGGAGAAACTGAAAGAGAAAGAGAAAATGAAAAGGAAAAGGAAAAGAAAGAGAAAGAGAAAGAGAAATAGAAATAGAAAAAAGGCCGGAGCACATAAAATCCGTCATATGTTATACTTTAACGTACTCAACTAAAATCAAAGTAACAACGGAAGAGGTTGACACAATGAGTACTTTGTTGACGGATATTAAATTAGAGAAGAAAACACTTGAAAAGCTTTTTCACCATTTTACCTTATTTATTTTGTTTTTTTTTTTTTTGCTTCCACTCAACACAAAAATTTAATTTTGAGAGAGAGAAACAAAGAGAAACCAATTTATAGCTCTCAACTGCTGTCAAAAGTTAAAAGTTGGCCAACTTTCCTACTTTGCGTTGACGGAGACGTACTGGTTGTGACAACACTCTTTAGAAAACCTGTAATACAACCTTCTTGTGCGTTGAAAAAGATGACGTATAACGTATGACGGATTCTATTTGCCCAGGCCTAAAGAAAGTTAAAAAAGAGTGTGCAAGAGATCACTTCTCAACGAAAAAGAGATCATTCGACAACGAAAAGAGTTTAAAAGCATAGCGTCATGTTTAATGTCCTCCATCTAAAGTTTTGGAAACTGTGAATAATGATAGTTAAGGAAATAGCAGAATTGATAAACAATTTAAAATATTCTAAATAATTAGCCGTCAGTACACCACAAATGTTTTGTTTAATTTAAAAACAATTAAAATAAAATACACAAATATTTTTTTTACGATTCTTCTATATGCTTCAAATGTTGGTCGTAGAGAAAAATTTTGAAAGCAGCGCTACGACTATCTGTCACAAGGATTTTCAGCGAATTTTGTTTAGTGTTCTTTTTATATGTTTGGCTACGCGGCTCACGAGAAGGGTTGTAACCTTCTGAGTCGAAAAAGAGCTAGACGTAAACCTCACCAGTCTAAGGGGTGCGTAACAATATGGCTAAGGCATCCTAGAACAAATTTATTATATAATTATGTTTTTTAAGCTTTTGGTCTTTTTTATAAAAATTTTAAATTTTTTTTTTTTTTAATAAAAAACCTAAAGCATAAAAAAACATAATTATTAAATTAGTAAAAAGGTCAAAAGGTCAAAAATTATTTATATTTGCTACTGCTTAGTGTATATTTTTTTTAACAATTGAAGCTTAATCTCTGCTAATTTATATATTTTCTCTTTTGTAAAAATCGATTTTTTATGTCTCACAAATCAATACAAACCAAAATGTTATTTCTTAAAATTATAAATCGATAATGTCTGAGATCTTAATATTAAATTTTTAATTGTTTGTCAAATTTCGTATGAAGAAAATAAACTGTTAGATTACAAATCAAGTCAAAAATTAATATTACTCATACGCCACATAACTCAATAGTTCGAAATATTTAAAACAGCTTTGCCCTAACTCTGACATTGTTGTTTATTTGTCTTTAAAGTATCACAAAGGACTCACAGCTTTAATAAACAACAAAAATATTGATTGTTTAGAAGAAAAAATAAGTGAAAAACATTCTAACAGCAAAATGAAAAAATGGTTTGTTTGTTTTTTTTTCTGCCGATTTTTTGTTATTTTTTCTGGAAACGGGCGTTTACGGCAAAATAAAATAGCACTTTAGGGAATAATTGTTTATATAACAAAAGGCCAAATTAATATTGAGGTTTAAATCGGACTTATGCAAAAGGAGTGGAAAACGAGCAAGAGAGCACTTATGCGTTTAATTTAATGTTTTTTTTTTTTTATTTAAGGAAGAAGCTAAGACAAACAAACGAACAAACAATAATATTTCATTACAATTTGTTTAAACTTTTACTAACTACAAATTATTCAAATTAAATTTTTCTTTAATTAAATACAATTTGCTTTTGTTTCCAAGAAACCTTAGAAGAAAACATGCACAGCAAGAGAAATTCAAACAACATGTTATTTCTTGGTCTTTAACACATTAACCACCGCCACGGGGTATTCGACAACATGTGGTGTCGCTACTTGAAGGAAACTACAACAACACGCAAATTGCTACAAGAATTTTTACTTCGCATTTTAATGTTTGAAACATTGAAATATACAAACTGCGAAAAAGGATGTTAAATACATTTTATAGAGCTAAGGGTGGGATTGCCAGTTGCATGATTTTAGTGGACAAAAAAAACTTGCTAAATGCTTGTTGATGGTTGTTTTACGTGTTTTGTTTTCATCCTGTTTTTACAAACGCGTTCCTTCCAATAACAATTATTACATTGTTTGTTAGGCCAAACAACTGCTAGCAACAAAAAGTGAAAGTTTATGGAAAATATTTTTTTTTTTTTTTTGTAATTTTTCAGGCACTTTGTAGTTAAAGAAACTTTAAGAAGTTTTGGATGATAAAAAAAATTTCGTTACAATGGTATTTAGTGGGAAAAAAAGTTTACTTACTTGAAGGGGGAGTGGTTTTAGCTCATTTTGAAATTAAGCTAATGATAAAATAATTATAGTTGGAAAAATAATAAAGGGATTTTTATCTGGATATGCAGGCGTATGAATAATATTTATTTTACCTTAAAAATTATGTTTTCTCTTGTCTAGTATTTATTGCAGACAATGGGTCGTAAAGCACGCAATTTACAGAACACAAACCCAACTAGCTTAAGACAGCTTCTAGGTCCACAAGCTCTAACTACGAATTATGAAAAATCTATTCTCATAGTATAAGCGAGCTTTAAGGTATTACCATGGACAGTAAAAAAGTTATTTAGATTCAAAAGGACAATTTAAGTGCTAGCAGGACACCACAACGTAAGATATTATGCGAAGCTATAGTACTTCCTATTGCAACTACCAGATACTTACTTAAATATGGTGATGAGAAAGAGAGTAAAAGAGATCACTACTCAATGGAAAAGAGATCAATCGACAACGAAAAGAGTTTAAAAGCACAGCGTCCTAATTAATGTCCCCATCTAAAGTTGTGGAAATTGTGGATAACGATAGTTAAGGAAATAGCAGAATTGAATAACAAACAAAAATTTTCAACTAGGCCATATTTATCTTTGTGACGACAATGATAAAAATGTTATCGATGAATATGTGCTTCATCGATAAGAATGGTTTTTGTTCGAAATATTGTTTAACAATGAAAACGCGTATTTTTTCTTACCCAAAACTGGTTGCTGTTACACTGTTTTTTAGTATCTCCAACAGTTCTGCACAAACGGTTGCTACCTCAAATCTTGCCTTTATCTTTCTAATCCCATTAGAAGAAAATTTAAAATAATCATGTTCATGTTAAGTACAACAATGATTGAATCAAGTTTCATACTCAACAACCCATGATTTTTTTTCTTGATAATCAAAACTATTTTACTTTGTGAAGTCACGAATAAAACCAAGCCAGTTTTTAAATATGACTAAGAGCATTTTAAAATGTTGATAATATTATTAATTTATCTATAAGGAGTATTTTGTTCAGCCTTTTTTTAAATCTTAATCAATTTTAAGGAAGTAGCTTGGATATTTCCTTCCTTTAAATTATTTATAATTGTTAATTTATGTTTCATTAAACAGTATCCAAAACCTTTCAAACCAGTAGTGTATTCTACTCGGCATAGCTTCATTCTTAGGGTCTTTCTAAATACTATTATAGCCCTTTTCCACCCTGCTGGTCTACTCACAATACAGTTCTTCTTTATATCGAATGAATAGTTGAGGACACGAGTCAGTTTTTAGGATCTTGACAGGAGCAACACTTATAGAAGCTAATCTATCAAGTCTGTAACCAAGAATACCCAAAAGAACAAATATCAATCTTATTTTAATCTGTGTAAAATACAGTTCAATAAAGATTTTTTTTTTTGTAGGGGGGATACCTAAGCAGACCACTAACTTCATGGGTGCATTTGTCGATCCCCTTCGCTCCTCAACGACACAAAGGATCCTAATGGATTACAAAGAAAACGCACGGTATACCAATTTTGGTGAAATATGTTTCTTATTTATTTGCCGAAGAAATATTTTTGTCGCCAGGATCTTATTTTCTTCGAAGTGTAATCAGTGTTTTTGTAAGCAATGAAAGCTTAAAGAACCAATAAGATTTTTTTTTTAAATATATAGAAATCAAAATATAGATATTCTACAGTTTTAAAAATATTTATTATTTTTTTTTTTTTAAAACACAGTACCCAAGAATTGGCATCCATGTATGCCAATAATATGACAAACAGGAAATTGTTGGTAGTTTTTTTTTTTTTTTTCTTTTTTTTTTTTTTTGTTAAAACTCCAAAAGTTTTTTTTATAAATCCAACCATATCTTTGAAGAAAACCTTGCATATATTGATAAGACATTTTTCAACATTCAGTAAAATTAATTTTAGTTTATTTTATAAAAATTTCTCTGATTTATTTTGTTTTTTTTTTTGACATTTTGAGAAATGAAATTTTACAGAGGTTTTGTATTTAGGAAAAGGGTCGTTTTCGTATGCTTTTAATTTCCCTCAAGATTTTATCATTTACAGAGACAGTTTTTAATTTGCTTAAACCTTTTTTTGTTAACAAAACTTTAAACATATAAAAAATGCAAATAAGAAAAATTGGTATGATTAATTTGATGTTAAATAGTAGGCAGAAGTATTAAAATGATGAATAGCTTAAGTAAATTAGAAACTAAGGATACAGCAGAGTACGTCTAAGGAGTGAAAGTGAATCATTTGGCATTCAATATACCTCTAGAATTTAGTTTAGCGTAAATAACGCTATGTTACATGCTTCCAATTGGAGTATATTATTAACGTTTTTGCGATATATGTATAAGAGATGTGTTTTTTATCATCCTGAGAATATAATTGTTGAAAACTCAATTTTTTTGATAAAGTAATTTACATTTTTAGTAAACAATTTCATGCTTAAATCTTCCGAATCTATGATTTTTTTGTTATTTTAATTAAATTTTTTTTAAAGAAATTTAAAAATGTTTTTAAAAATGGTTTTATTTTTGCTGATAAGAGTTTTTTGTGTAAAATGCCAAAATATTTACATATAATTGTTGTGTTTTATTTTCTTATATTATTATAGACTAATATTTTAGTGGTGGTTACATCTGAAACCTTGTCACAAATTATCTTTAGATTAAATTGTTAAAAGAAACCCGAACACTATTCCTCACTATTTGTGTATCAATTATCAATCGTATGTTAAACAAGTAAAAGTGCTATATTCGGCCGTGCCGAATTTTCTATACCCTTCACAACGGTGATTTTATTTATACAGACATGTACAGCATTATCCATATTGTTGACTCTTTACTTAAATAAAGTCGTATGAGAAAAAATCATTATTCATGAGTTAAAAAAATAGAAGACAAATGAAAACAAATTCCGTTTGCTACAATTGTCGCCGTGTTGTCAGCTACTTAATGATATTGAAGCCGACAGCTATATCGTAAACTCTGACATTGTTGTAGAAATACTTATTTTGCTTTTATAAAATAAAATAACTTTTTAAAAAAATTATAAATATTTCCTCCAATACTTTTTGTTTGAATATGAATTTGTAATTTACAATTTTGTGACATTTTCTTCTGTTGAATAAAATAGAAATTAGTCTAAGTTGACGACAGCCACAACGGTGGCCGTTTAGCCATGTAGCTTTGCTGACTTCAAAATAATCGTTTTATTTTTGACAGTTTGTAGTCGGTATCCTGATGATGTCTATGTGTTTAATGCACCTAGGTTTTAAAACAGAGATATCATCTATTTAAAAATCAAACGCATTTAAAATAAAAATCAAACGCATTTAAAAAAATATGTTACTCTATATACACACATACATACATATGTATATTCTTATATATTATGTTACAGTCATGATTTTAATTTTCAAAAAATATTAAAATTTTTATTTTAATTTTTCGAAAATTGTGTGTAAAAATTGTTTATAAAAATATTTTTTTTTGTAAAATTTTATTCGAAAATTTTTTGGAAAATTTTTAAAAAAAATTTCTTTTCGAATATTTTTCTGTAAAATATCTTTTTGAAAATACTTTTTTTTGTAAATTTTTTTTAAATTTTTTTTTTTTAAAAATTTGATTGAAATTTTTTTGTTAAATTTTGGACGTTTCTCCAATCTATCTATATTGAGTTAGAATGGTCAGACTAAAGCAAAAAGAAATCCTTACAAAAAAAAAACTCATCATATTGACACATGGGAGGTCCTTTTAACTGCTCCCATTTGTCAGTGGGTACCCTGTGGGTCCATTGGCTACCTCTATGCGTATTGCTTTCTATTAAGGTCTCTAATACAAATCAAAGCAGAAAAACCCTACCAATCTAAAAACAAACAAAAATCGCCCCTCGCAGGGGGTTATTGATCCCCCGAGATCTGTATGCACTCCTTGCGATCTACCTGTCGCAGTCTAATATTTATTTGACAAAAAAAGGCAAAACAGAATCATTAAAGCCGAAAAAAATTAAAAAAAACGTAAAAAAATATAGGTGGGCGTGGTTTTAGCCTCCAAAGGAATGATCCGATGTTGGTGAATTGCAATACCAAAATTTTCGAAACTATGCCTGACAGATTGGTGTGCTTAAATTTTTTGTATCTCTTCTGGTGCCTTGGCAAATGACATTACCACACTAACACGGACAGACGGACAGACGGATAGACGGACAGACGGACATCTCTTAATCAACTTCTCTATGTATAAGAATTCAGAATATATATACTTTATGGGGTCGAAAATGAATATTGTAGAAATTACACACGGAATGACAAACTTATATATACCCTTTCCACCTGTGGTCAAGGGTATAAAAACATCCAACCATAATCTATACCTTTGTGTTCGCATCACATAAAAACTACTGGATCGGTTTTAACACAATTAGTATCCGGATTCTAACATAGGATACCCTTTTTCGCAAAAATATCTTATTTCCAAGAGAAAGTGGAGAAAAAGCAGAGAAAGTACGCAGTTATTTAAGTAGCAAAGTAAATACATAAAACAAAACTGCAGCACTAACCGCTAACAGATGGCGCTATTTTGAAAGTAAATACAAAGTCATAACTGAAGCATAGTTTTAGGCGGCACTAAAAAGTAAGGATTTGGGTGTGGATTGTTTTCAAATCAAAATCGAACAAAATATTAAATGTACCCTCACGAAGTGACGGCCACAGTTAGTCTATACATAAAACATTTACTTATTTCTAGCCTATCTGTCTCTCTGTCTGTGTATGCATCACGAAAAAATAATGTATCATTTTAACAAAATTTAGTAAGGAGATACCTTGGTATCCTGATTCTAATATAGAATAATTTTTTTCCGCAAAAATATATTTTTTTAAGAGAAAGTGGAAAAAAAACAGTAAAAGTACGGCGATTTGTTTATCGATTTAAGGGTACTGCATACTTTAAGGATTCTTTAATTTTTGAAAGCGGGATATTTTAAGCACGGTTGCGCAACAGATGGCGCTATTTTAAAATGAACACCAATAATGAATTACTTACTGCCAAGTAGCCAATGGAATAAAATTTGTATTTAATTTGTATTTTTACTTTGTGGAATAACATTGTTATTAAAATATTTTAAACACCTCTTACAGAGCTTTACAATAATTCGTAGAATTTTAGAATTTTATCTAGGTATGGGTACCTTTATATAAAAAAGTTCGTTACAGCTAAAATTGTATTTAAAAAAATAAGTGGGCTTCAATAGAAGTTTCATTGAAAATGTCTATATTTGACTTATGTATTGTCGAATAGGTTTTGAACAAAATAAGAAAATGGGTGAAACCTTATTGTTTTTGTTACATTGTCTATCGATCTCTGAGCGCCTTTTATCTCTGGAACCGTATTAATACGACTGAACAGTGATCCCATAGTAACATGAGTTTTAACTATATCGCTTCATTTAGAAATCGTTATAGGAAGAGTCCTAATTTAAATATATATATATATATATATATATATATATATATATATATATATATATATATATATATATGCTGCACGTGAATTGCACAAGTCATATAAATTGTCCTTAAACACTAATTGTAATGGAAGAAGCAGTATAAGATTTAATTATATTATTTTTTTATAAATACCTTATAAATATCATTGTAAGATTAAATTAACATTTTTACCTGTAAAAAAGAAAAGATAATAAAGACAATTTTAGTGTTATTAAACACATAAGCAAAATCTTATAAACTTCAGGTTAATATTTAAATAATTTCATTCCTAATTAATTTTGATTTCATTCTTAGGTATTCAAAGAAAAATAACTGAAATTAAAAAATTTTTCAAAACCATTATTTGTTCTCAGTATGAGTTGTCTATTTTAAAGTCTATTGTCTATTTTAAAAAAATATATATAAAATAGGGCGAACACATTTTATTTAAATAAATTTCAACCTAAAACTTTCACTTAATAAAAATTAAAAGTAATTTAAAATGCGTTTACAAAAATCTTATAATGAAAATCGTTAGTTGTTGTTTAGTAGTCTATTTGCAATAAAAACCAAATAAATGTGCACTTCATTTAACAATTTTCCCAGAAAATCTTTGAATTTTTTTTTTATCATAAATTTTCTTGTGAAAACTTGTATCTTAAACGCAGTATTTACACTTTCCAACATGAGAGGAGGGTTTGTTACATCATTTTGTCTATTACTTCTGAACGCAAGTTTTTTTTTTCTTTTTTTAAACAACAATTAAAAATGTTTTACACGTAGTTTAACAACAAACAAGGACAAAAAGAAAACAGAATTAAGAATAAAAGCAGGATGCAAATAAATATAAAAGTACTGGAAAAGAAAGTATAGTAACAAGCTTTTATCTGAACACCAAAAGTGTTTTTACATACACAAGTATCAAACTGTGTTTGCATTATGCGGCTGTTTACATTAATGAAGCGACAGATGCTTGTGCTTGTGTTTGTGGTGCTTGCTGGAGTGTTTATGTTTGTTGACATGCTTTTAATATTATCAATATTAAATAATATTCACCAATACACACACACATTGTGAAAGAGTTTACTTTATAATATAAAAAAAAATAAATAAAAGAGAAAAAACCCTTACAAGTACACAAGGCAACAATAACATTACTCACTTATACAAAGTTTACATTAAACAGGATATTAAAAATTATACAAACAACAAACACTAAAGAGTTCATTTTGTAAGGAAGGAGGAAGGAGGATGGAGAGCCAATTACATTCATTACTAAAGTGCATTCAATGTAAACATTTATCTACTCGTATTCTCCTGCTCTATAAAATATTGTGTTCAAAATATGTAATATCAATGAGTAAACATATGCTTTGGTTAAATGCGAATGTGAATGTGAATGTGCATATGTGTGTATTTTACTGTTATAAGTTCTTATTATTTCTGCTGTTATTTAAATGAGTCTGTGTTATTCTGTTATTTTACTTTAAATTACACTTGGTTGATTCAATATTTTCAGTATTCTTTTATCTTTGTTTGGGTGTGTGTGTTATTTTCACATTTATAATAAATCAAGAAATACCTTTTATAAAACCGCACTTACTGTACCTTGACTTATAGCGCCTCCTGTGTTCAAAACAAATATACAAAAGCGAATTATTTATTTTAAATGTATCATTCAAAATTTATATAGTTTGTCATAAATTCCCCCCGTTCTGATGTACGTCCTGACAATATTTTGTTCGATTTTGCTTTGAAAGTAATCCGCACCAAATTTTAAGACTCTTACGTATTTCCTTTATATAAATGTACCCATCCCTGGATAAAATTCTAAAGTTAATACAAAATTCTAAAAATTATTATAAAGCTCTGCAAAAGACAGACAGGAAATGAGTTACTCATTATTTTAAAAGATCCAGCTTCCTTTTTTTATTGTAGTTTAAAATGGCCAACACTAGTGTATTGTATTGCCAGGGTCTATAAACATGTAGGAGCTTTCCTCGGTAAAATCCAGCGAACCTGTACCTTTGCACAGGAAGTAGGTCATCAGAGTGGATTCCTAGAGTATTATTGGTCTAAACCAGTATCAATTTTATTTATTTATTTTTTTTTGTTGGTACTGCACCACGTCAAAAAAGTGAGGTTAAAATCCTCACAGCGAGTTTTGAATTTGGTTCTCCACCAGGTTCTTTCATCCAATTGTATAATTTCATCTTGTGTTACTTAATATCAAGTAAGTTTTCAGTTTTAATTTGGTCTTCACCAGGTTCTTTCATCCACTTTTTTTAAATGTTTATCCTTTTGTCAAGTTGTGTTTTTACAACCTTGTGCATATATTGCTTCGCAGATTTTCGCTCACTGTATGTAGCCAGATCAAACAAATTGTTTAGTTGTTAGTTTTCATTGGCCAAATTAAAATGTTGTGTTGTTGATTAAATAATCTTAAGCTGGGCAGGCCTACCACAGTTTATGCCAATAAAAAACTTTTTTATTACATATTTACCCAACGTTTCGTCAATTTTTTGTTGACTTTATTAAGGGCTTCGTCTATTAAAAATTAAAACCTTATATTATTACAATTATATACACCAAATAATTAACTTACAATATAATAATGATCACATTACTAATGACAGTTATTGACAACTTACAAAACAATCAAACATAAATTTAAAAATCAAACACAACTTAAATTAAATATCACAGTTAAAATTGCTTTATTGCAACGCTGTAGTTAGTGTTTATGTTGTCTGTGTCCTCATTCAAGTTTATAGTTTTGTTGATTTTTTGCTGAATACGTGGACTTTTTGGAAATCAGCTGCATGTCCAGTATTAAGTATGTGTTGCTATAGTGCTGTTGTTTCTTTCTGTTTTGCAATATCGTTTTTATGTTCACTCATTCTTGTCTCCAATGTTCGTTTTGTTGTTCCAATATATATTAAATCACAGTATTGTTGTTGTGAGAATAAATGTTTT
Organism: Phasia obesa; assembly: GCA_949628195.1. NCBI lineage: Eukaryota > Metazoa > Arthropoda > Insecta > Diptera > Tachinidae > Phasia > Phasia obesa. The sequence goes on from OX451216.1 coordinate 62,216,176, forward strand.
TAAGTTTAATTTCTGTTTCTTTGTTTAATAAGCTTTATTGGAAAGCTGTTGCTTTTAAGTATTGTTGTAATTTTATTTATGTTTTTGGTGTAAAATTTATCGTCACTAATATTTAAAACTGTAAAAATAAAATTTTTGGCGGTATTAATTATTTGTGCAGTATGATATCCACATACATTCCTTGGGAGTTTGTATCTTTGTTTTATTTATAAACCAATCCTCATTAAAAACGAAACCATGGATGCTAAAATATATTTCTTTAAGTGTATTTAATTTTGCGTTTTGTCTTTCGTTTAAAATTCTTCGTATTTGTTGTGATCTTTCTGCTTGTTTATAAATAAAGCTTGTGTAGTCATCAGTTGAGAGTCCTTTGTTTTGTTATTTTTTTTTTTTTTTTCTTCTTAAAATTTGTTATTCTATTAATGTAACATTACATTTTCATAAAAAAATATACATAAAAACTGTAACTCGATACAATTAGTCGAGGCACACCATTAGCCAATGCGAGAGTAAGACGCAAAACTCTGTTGGTGAGTTATACAGAATCAGGCCTGATCGCCCTTAAAAAATAATGACAACGACGCGAGAGTTGTTTATCAAACCGCAGCTGCTTTACGATATCCAGCTTTCAAAAATAAAAGATGCCTTAAAGTACCTTTAAATCGGTTAAAAAATCGGCCTACTTTCTGCACTTTCTTTAAAAATCTTGGAAATAATATATTTTTGCGGCAAAAAGGATTCTATATTGAAATCAGGATGCTAGGGTACCTCCTCACAAAAGTTTGTTAAACTCCATCCAGTAGTTTTTACGTGAGGCGAACGCAAAGGAAAAGCAGATAGACAAACATACGGAAATGAGTTACTATTTCATTATATATATGTATGATATGTACATACATATATATATGTATAGAAACAAGCTGTGAAAATTCCAAAAAAGCTCGGTCTTTATATATGTATATAGATGATAAAATTCAAGCATAAATACAGTATCTAGAGGTTACCGAATAGTTGTAGTTCGAAAGTGTTACAGGAAGTTAAGGTAGACTCACCGAACGACTAACCAATATTTTAGGCACTTCCACTATAGACAGAAAATTTATATACAAGCAGAGTTCAGTTAGAAGGTAGCAAAAACAGACTTTGAAGTCTAGATTTTATCCAGGGTACCTCATCATTTGACAGTTTTAACACTGTCACTTCCCCTTTAGCTAGAAAGTTTAAATTTGATATACAACAACGCCTCGTTGAGTAAGTAATCATGAAATTATTTTTTAGCTTAGTGCTCTGAGGTATCATTTTTAACACAAACCTTCTAAACCTAACCTAACTATGTATTTAAATTATATAATAGCATTTTCGTACAATACAAACTTTTTAATTTTTTTTTTACCAACCCCAAACTTGGCCACAATATTTAATATCCCTTGAAATGGTTGCAAATTGCTTTTTTAAAATATCAAGATATTTAAATATAAATACATTTATTTCTTAATAACATTTTAATGGTTTTCTAAAATAAAAAAAAACAAGAAGAAACAATTTTTTGCCTGAATTAATTATTCAACAATTTCAACAACAGAATTTTACTCAAATACCTTAAAAGGTAATTCAGGCGGCAACAAAAACAAAAAAAAAACTACAAAAAGCAACATTTACAAAAAGACAAAATATCAAAAGAAAATATGTTTTAATAACATAAATGTATTACAAGTCTGAAAAGTAAAAGAAAAGAAAATATAGACGTTGCAGCAGATGGGATGGCAGGAAAATTTATATTAGCAGAGCAATATAAATGTACATAAGTGTGTATGTATATCGCTCGCTGAATGTAGTAGAGTCATATATCGAAAATATTTAAATTTGTAAGTTATTGAGAAATGTGGTATTTTAAAGATCTTTTTAACTAGAAAATAATTAGTAAAAATAAAATAACTCCAGTGAAACCGATGTTATACTTAAATATAATTAATCCACTCGTACACGCAGAGGAAAAAAATGGTCACAACAACCATTGTATGTTCTCTGTAACAATATATTGTTTGGTATTTTCAACTTATAGTTATTTTACAAACAAATTTTTATTACTATTTGATAATTATATGTTTAATACGCCCAAAAAGAGCAACATGGTTGGTTTGAGCTATACAATATTTAAACCACCACCAAAGCTTTATTAGAATATTGTAACTATTTTCAACCATAGTATATTATTCGTAAACAAATTATGATAAATTGCGTGCACTCAACATTTTATCAAGTTTGATTTTTTTGAGACATGACTATGTTACATTAAGGGAGTGATATGTACTATATGTACGTGTGGAGTTACATGTAACAATTTAAAGTGCGAGAGGTGTGAGAAGTTTAATATATAAATAAAAATAAAAGGCGCATGCATTATTTCATTCGAAATTCGTATTATAATAGTAAATAAAACTTTTGAACATTTATTTTTAACTTAAATTTTTATAAGGTGATACTGATTAATATTTATTTTTAAATTGTGGTTTGCAAAATGTTCCTTCTAAAAAAAAATACTAGTGAAAAAATTACTGCCGGTTTCTCAATGTCGAAAGAATTTGTCCTTTCGTATAAGTACATTCAAAACAAAAACTAAATTTTTGAATTTGTTTTTGTTTTAAATATAATTGTAAAAAAGAACGAACTCTGTCGACATTGGGAAACAAGAAGCAATTTTTACAAAAAGTACATGTTACCCAAAGTTCTTTCTAAATGGTTTTTTTAATAACATAAAAAGTTTTTTTAATAACATTTACAAAGAATACCTTTACAAAAAGTACATTTTACAAAAAGTACCTTTTATAAGAAGTACTTTTTACAAAAAGTACCTTTTACAAAAAGAACCTTTTACAAAAAGTACCTTTTACAAAAAGTACCTTTTACACAAAGAACATTTTACAAAAATTATCTTTTATAAAAAATTCCTATCTTAAAAGTACCGTTTTACAAAAACAACTTTTGCAAAAAACCTTTTTCAAAAAGTGCCCTCGGAAAATGTATCTCTTATTAAAAGAATCATTTTAAAGAAACTTTAGTAAGGAAACATCTTTAAAAAAAAATACTTTTAATAAAAAAGTACTTTCTATAAAAAGAATATACCTGGAATAAAATAAAAATGCCACCTTGAATAAAAAGAACTTATAATAAAAATAATATTCTATCGTCACGATGGAAAATTATGGACTCGTGTCGTGGAAATATTTCCAAAATCTGATTCCAGATTAAACGGAATAATTATGTTCAAGTTCAAGTCTCACATAATTATCCAATTCAGCAGCTCTTCTGAACATACCAAATGGAGAACTTGTTACAATTTGCTGACAAGTTGACCTCGATTTATGGTACCGAAGCAGAATGCAAAATCATCTTTCAATCTCTCTTGACTTCACTTTGTGCAGCACCAAATTTTCTAGGTTTTGGAAGAATCAGTGTTTTCGAAAATTTAAAAACTATTGCTAGATTTTTCCCAAAGATTCTGTAAGCACTTTAGGCATTTGACATCAGTCTTGATCAATCAAATTGGAAATTTTCCGGCTGGCAACAATTTTATTATGCACACTGGGTCGCCACTTATAAATCGTCTAAATCAATCCCAGTATGATGTCTCAGCTTGAGCATGATTCTCATAAACTTCCACAACGGTTATCTTATAACATGCCCCAAAACATGTTTCTTTTTCTAAAATGACACAAATTGAAAGAAATCTTGGGGACAGTTCTTTCACGTAACATGATTGTAAAAATTTACAACTTGGAAAAATACCACAAACACACCTACCGAATCATGTGCATGTACATTAATAACAATTTTTACCCTTAACAAAAATTACCCCTGAAAAATATAAATTTATACAGTATCTTGTAAGTACTTTTGTTTTATACTATTTACAATAAGTCCCGTTAAGAACCCCAATTTCTTAAAAGTACCTTTTCATAATAAGACCTTTCACAAAGAGTACCTGTTAAAGAAAATTTCACACTATAATACAAGTATTAATACTTTTGAAGAAAATGAAACCCTGACATTATTTGTTATTTTTTTTTTTTTTAAATTTCAAACAACAATTAATAAGAGTTTTGTTTTATTCAAAATTAAGTATTAATACTTGTATTATAATGTGAAATGCCCTTAAATAGCAACTCTTAAATGTACCTTAAAACTACATTTTCAAAATAAGACCTTTACCAAAGAGTTCCAGTTTAATAGCATCTTTTAAATGTACCTTTTGAAAAAAAGTATTTTTTTAATAAATTATCTTTTTAAAAAGTACCATTTAAAACAAATTACCTTTGAAAAAAGTACCAGAAAAATACCTTCATAAAAGGTTTATTTAAAAAATATATTATTTTTGAAAGTAGTTTTTAAAACTCACCATTTTTTAAAAAGTTAAAAAGGTACTTTTTAAGTGAAAAAGGTACTTTTGTTAAAAAAAAGTACCTCCAAAAAGTACCTTAAAAATTGTTTTTAAATAAAAATTCTGTTTAAAAAATGCTTTTTGTAAACTTCTTTGTTAAACAAGTATAAAATGTAAGTTACATTTTTGAAATAATTACCTTTTGTTAAAAAGTATTAAAAAAAAGTAGTTTTGGAAAAAAGTAGCAGTATTTATAAAAAAAAAATTATTTAAAACAAATGCGGTAATGAGCTACAAAATGAAATTATTTCAAGTATTTTCATTCTCGAACCCTAAACTCTAACGCCATGTCCTCGTATCATTTAGATATGAACAAAACCCTAAAGTAAAAAGCAAAGGATGTTGGCAAATATTTCTAACAATATTTGAATTAAAAGATACTAAACTAAACATTTTTGAAATAACTTAAATTCTTGTCGAAAGAAAACTACAGTGGGAAGAAAATAGTAGTAGTAGTAGTAGTAGTAGCGAGAATGGCAGGTAGTGGCAACTTAAATTGGCTGCAAACAATTACAAAAACAAGACCAAACATCATAGATACTAGAACATATGTAAATATAAATTGCACAAATACATATATACATGTAAACAAAAATAAATACAGTCTAACAAACATCTAACTAATAAGATGTTTTAAGGAAAGACTTTGAACACTAAGTGAAGAACATGTGTAAGTGTTTGTTTTAGCAAAGTCAGATACAAAATACAATTGTCTATACCTATTTATAAGTAGAAAAGTATATTTGTAATAAAGACTAAACATGTGTTGTTTGTTGTCTTTCTTGCTAGACTTTTACACAAATACACACACATACTCATGTACTTCCTACATGAGTATGAACACATAGCTTGGCTTGCAACAAAGAAAAAAACTGTAAATAAAGGAAGCCTATTAAATAACATATCAAAGCAGAGCCAAAGCCTTAACCAAAAACAAAAAGGATTTTTTTCTTGCTTCCATTTCTTGCTATCTTCTCTTCCATCTTAAATATTTTTATATTTTTTCTTTTGGTTTTCTTTACAATTATAATGCCATTTATTTATAAAAAGAACAGCAATTGTGTGTTTTATGTGTTTTTTTTTTTTTTTTGTTATTTTATTACACAAATACACACGCACACACATGCATTCTTATTTTATTACTGTTGAAAGTTTTATTGCAACAATAGAATAGAAATACCGTAGGGCCAAAAAAGCATTAGAATTGAACACATGAAGTAAAATTTTAGTATTTAATGTAAATGTGTGCAATAATGTGTTATAAGAAGGAAACAAAAAGATACAATACGGCAGTTAATATTATTTAAGTAAATTGTTTTCTTATGTAAATAAAATATACAACATTAAACCCGTAAAATACACAAATTTAATAGGATGTTCTGCAAGAGAAAAATTGTAAAGAAGACATTAAGAATTTTAAGATATAAAAGAAATAAAACAGAAATAAAAATTGAGACAATTATACCACATTTAATTAAAGTAAGCTATCTGAAAGTGAGGGCCGACTATACAGAAACTTACGATCAGCTTGTTCACTCTTCCTGCTATGTAACATGGATATATGCATGTGACACACATGATAACATAACACGCAATGAAAAAACATTATTATCATTATGGTATGGTCACAAAAACCATCCAATGTGCCCTGTAATAATTTATTTTTTTTTGATGAACAACTTATAGTTTCTTTAGTTATTACTATGGTCACGACAAACACATTTTTGTTACTATTTTATAATTATATGGTTACAAATATATTATATTAGTAGAATATTGTATTTATAACCATAATGTATTATTAGTAATTTATGTGTAGGGGGAATATGACAGCAGACCACTTCCATAATGGGTCCTTTTTCGACCCCCTCCCTACTTACATTGATTCACAACCAGCTACAACCAGCCTTTAATATTGACTTTAGTGATATCATACTGTCGACTGGTAACTGTTGGCCTTTTTTCTCATCACGCAGTCTCTAGTAATTGCTAGCATTTTTTCAAGGCTCACATTTAACAGGCTTCTACCAGTGGTACTGAGTCTTATGCGAGACAGTGCTGGACATACACACACAATGTGCGCTGCCGTCTCAGCCTTTTTTCTTTCCCTGTCTCCTCTTCTGCCTTTGCCCATCGATTTTAGGCATGGGCTAAAGAGACTCCGACTCGATGTTGAAGGAACGTTTTGAGATGGCTGCTTCCGAAAAGGCTTAACCTAAGCCCACAGGGCCAGGTGCGTCCAATTCGTACACAATTACCTCCATAGCCGCAGGAGTACCTTCAAAGACTGACCAGTCCACCCCTTGCGAGGTTTCTTTGTTAATCTTTTTCGATGTCCTCCCTTGGCCAGTGGAAACCGGAGTTCTTCCGTATCGAAATATCCAGAGGTTTAACGCCATAGAAGAAACTTTAGAGATTAAACTGTTCACCCCTTGCGAGGCGTTCCAGTCCATCCCTTCTGAATTCTTCCCTGGGCCATTATTGGAGAAAACGATGTCCACCCACACAGACCTCCTTATGCGTGGGTAAGTCAACATTGAAACTGGAGGTCGACCACTATCTAGAGGTCGCATACTAAAGGCCAAGCAACGTATTGACCACGTATCCCAGGAGTATGTTGTTCCACCGTGGATTAGGGGTGCTGTTAACGACTATTCCTCTTTAACCACTAACTAGCCATTTAGGTTCTCGGCACAGCTACCAGCCACCTTAACCTTATGATAAATTGCTCGTATGTAACCACAGTGTGACTAAAAACAAACAAATAGTGTTTGATTTTTTAGAGTTTTATGTTTTGTTTTTAAAAATTATTACAATATAATTTAACGGGTTTCTTTCAGAAACTAATGAGTTATGATTGCAGTCATATCTCATATCGAAAGTCATATCTCATATGAATAATTATGTCTTTTGTTATATGGTATGTTTATATACAATTTTCAATTTTATAATTTACAATGTTATTTATAAGTTCGAAAATAATATAGTTCTAACATAACAACACTACTATATTTATAATAATATGAGTTGACTTTAACCATATAATGCAATCATAATATGCAAATATTTTTCTCTGCGTGAATTAGGAATCGAGTAGACTTAATTTGGATTAATAGCCGTTACTGCTCTTCAATCGAGAAGTTAAGACCTGTGCTAGACCATATACGTACCTTCAGACCCAACCTACTATTGACAAAAATTTTCATTAAATTCGCTATTATTTGAAAAATAGGAATTAATTTGCATAAACTAAAAGATAGTGATATAAAAATTTCATTGGAAAATAAAATTCATCAACACATAAATGAAATTCATTCAAATAATACCGAAAATATATGTCAAGAACTTAAGAAAGCACTTAATTCCACAGCAAAAAAAAACTCTTGGGACTTGAAAACAAGTGTTAAAATGGATAACAGAAGATATTCGTATTACTCTGGCGTTTTTTGGGTCACATTAACCGGTTGCAATGCCACTCTACACTGAGCTTACGCTCTCCTCGCTATTTAAGTATAAACCACATCCACAACGTTGACCCTCGAATTGCGGCACCACTTCTCTCGGCTAAAACCAAAGATTGCAGAGACTTCTGACACCTTTCTTACCAAAGTTAAATCTTCGGTTAGACTTCGTAACCGAGGTTACTACCAGTTGGAACTGGTACACACTTCCTCACTTCCACACTTCCTCATTTACACTCCAACAGCATACGTACTCGAACTAAGAGAAACAGATGCAAGTGATGGCGAGGGTGGGGGTCCACAACAATCAAGAAGCAAGCCAGCCATGTGATTGCTCGACCAAGCCAGACAAACAATTTCATAGGTGGTCCTTCGACCCACTCAGAGATTTCTTGTATTCGGTAGAAAATTATGACTACCTTACTTTTATCTAACTTTTACTATTAGTAACACATCAAATCCACAACCGCGTAGGACACCTAAAACTTATATTTAGTATATACCTGCCAATGGTACTCAGTCCAACGCCAGTCAATGGTAGACCTCTATATACAACGAGGGCCGCTATCGCAATTATTTACGTAAAAGTACTCAGATTTTTTTAAGTAACTTTTAGGACTTACAGCCTTAGAGCTTATTAAGTCCTCAGCTGGCACCTCTGCAAAACCTTAGCTTTTAATAGGTTTTGGGACAACAAAGATCGCTGAAAGCTACAGATCATTTTTCGATTTCTCCTGCTAAAAGCTAAGCCTTTTGCTCTTCCCTGGCAGAGGTAGGTAGGAATTGCTAGACTTGTTATCTTTAAAACTTATTTCGATCCTCCTATTTATTAAACCCTATCTTGGTGCTCTTAAAGTTTTCTACGGGTACAGTTTTGTTTATTTCGCTTTTTACTGAAAGATTAATTTCTCGTTCCTATTGTGCACCTTCGTTATCCGTTACATTTAGTACTTTCCCGTCTACTATGGAGGAGAAAGAAATTCTAGAAAATGCACATGCATTGTGATTGTGCGGTACACCCGAATGCGATCTTCGGTGTTTTTACACAAATATCAATGGGGGTGCTAGTCTACACTTACTTTTCACTCGGTGGGAAGACCACCGTCAAATAAGAGCTACGCGGGCTAGGTGCTGACGTTAATCTTGATCACATTTGAATCTCTTTGGCCATGATTTAACGAAACTATAAAAGCAGTTTAAAGGCATTAACAGCAGGTACTGTAGTAAGTTTCTAAGGTGCTAGGCACTGCAATTTTGGTAAATACTCTATTAAAATAAAAAAAATCAGGTTGTATACTCGTTTTCTCAGCACGTTGAACTTAACCGACTATTACTCTTGTTGAATGCTGTTATGTTTCTTTACAGATTGCACCAAGCTATGGTTTTCATTTGCACCCCAAGTGGAACAACATATAGAAGTCCAATAGAAAAAAAAGTTTCTTTTGCATAGCTTTTCAAATACCTTTTCTTATGAGTGCCTTTGTAAAATAAGATCCTTTTTAATTTTAGGAAAACAATTTTGATATTAACTTTAATTATATTGTAATTACTTCCACCTGTACGCATCTAAAAAACCAAACTTAATGTGAGGTCTCACCCTAAATTAAAATTTTTTAATATTTATATACATACTAGCTGTGCCCGCCACGTCGTGGGCAACCTGATAATATTTTGCTCGATTTTGCTTTGAAAGTATTCCACACCGATTGTAAGACTTACTTATATAGAGTAGCACCTATAAGAGGAAAATGCAACTAAACTAAGAAGAAACTAACAATAACAGATATTTATAGCCACACTCAAGTCGTAGTATTTTTTACCAAATTTTAAAAATTAACGCCAAATAACAAAAATAATGTAATCACATAATTACCTAAGTATGAATGTATTTCACAAAATAACCCAATTAAACAATACGTACGCGACTTAAAACACATAAAAATTTTATTCAATTGGCTTTTTGGCACATGTTTTTAGCGCCATCTGTGTTTAAATATCAAAATGAAAGATGCCGTGCCGTACTAAGTAGTTAAAACGATCTGTGATTTAAAATATACAACTTTCAAAAATTAAAGGTGCCGTGATGTACTCAGCAGTACTTAGTTCCTCCTTAAGATATGCTACATATCAGTTTATGTATTTTTTTACTTTATAAAAAATAAAGTATTCATATCCGGTTAGTTAAACTTCTTACTTCCACTGCTTTTAATCCACTTTCTCTTGGAAATAAAATATTTTTGCGGAAAAAAAGTATCCTATATTGGGACCAGGATACTAGGTAGCTCCACACAAAATTTTCTTAAAATCCATCCAGTAGATTTTACGTGATGCAAACGTAAAAAATGAAAAGCAGACAGACAGGCAGAAATGAGTTACTACTTTATTATATGTATAGCAGATAAGCTAAAAAGAACTAATAAGTTTTAATAGAATATGTAAAAAAAGAAGAAAAATTCTTCCAAAAAAAAAAACAACGAAAATTCTTTAAAGTAAATGTTAAAAATAATTTGAATGTTGTGGTTAGGAGAAACATCAAATAAGTTTTTTAAGACTTTTATTACTTGACGCGTTTTTCTTTTACAGTTTAGCTTTAAGTTTTTGTCTGCGGTGGTGTTATATCACGTTTTTTTTTCTTTTCAGCTCGAATCGATGTATTTTGTGGTTTACACTATGTTCATCTTAAATGTTAAGGTTCGTTTTTTACAGTAAGTTTTTAAATTTAAGTCCAGACATACCGTTTTGTTATTTCCTTAAGCAGTTACCTTGGTGACCTTTTTTATTTATTTGTTCACGCTTTGTCTCTCAATGTAACCTCACAATTAATTTCAAAACTTTTTGTTTGCTTAACGGTTTCGTTGTTCTGTGACATTTCAAAGGCCAAAAAAAAAGTTAGATGTTTTTCTCTTTATGTTCAGTAAATTTTTTCATGATTTATGTATTTTGTATTTTTTTTTTACTTCGAGTTAAAGTAAAACTATGATTACATTTATTAGCGATGACTTAATTTTACAAGAAAATATAATAAAACTTTCATTTAAAAGAATACCAGTGAAAATTGTTTTCAAATAATATGTTCATTCCTATAACACTGAAAATACCATTTCAAAACATGTATTAATAAATGTAAACTGATAAATGAATGAGCACGCAATGGAAAACACGGCTGAGGTAACCATAATCTAAGACCAATATGTCATGATTGAATTCTATGTTAGTCGTTGAACCGTATTTTTATTGAATATAATAAAATAATAATAATAATAATAATAATAATAATAATAATAATAATAATAATAATAATAATAATAATAATGTTAAGTTATGTTAATTTAAAATAAACAAATCAGTCAAGTGCGAGTCAGACTCACACACGTAGGGTTCCGTACTATGTTCAGTACAACTTTAAAAGTACAAGTTGTTATTTTTTCACGTCTTCCTCAATTTTGCACTATTTAGTTTTTAATTATTTTTTTATACTAGAGCATAGTACTTAATACCCTGCCAAATTCCTCAAATACCCGACATCAAGGGAACACCCTTTTATTTTTAATCATTTTTTTTTTCATTACTTCGTAACTAGAAGACATTGTTAAATAAAATTTGTGCAAATTTTAAGATCAGAGTAAAATTATCTGTTTAACTGTTTAGTAACTGTTATAGCGGCCGTGGCAACAAATAGACTGTAAAAATTTCAAGAGTCTCACTAGTACCTATTATTATATTTAGTTTAATTTTATGATTTTTTATAGCGACTACAATGTCAATATGTCAAGAGTCTACCTGTTATGATTAAAAATATAAGGCCATATACGTGAAAAACATGTCGGAACACCCTTTAATTTTTAGTAATTTCTATAGCATGGCCATGGCAGCACAACTCTGCAGAAATTTCAAGTTTATATATTACGGAGCAAAAGATGAGGCCATAATATACGTGCAATTCATGTCACTGTCGGATTACCCTTTAGTTTTTAATCTTTGTTATAAAGGAATATTAATACACCTTCTGTGAACATTTCAAGAGTCTACCTATTATAGCTCAAATATATACATATATTACTGTTCAAAAATTGAAACAAATTCATGCAAATCGCGTCACTATCCTTTAATTAATTATATCCTTTAACTTTAAGGTTTAATTTTAGAATTGTTTATAAAGCGAACATAGTTTTAAAAACTGTCTGCAAATTTTAAGTGTTTGCCTCCTACAGCTCAAGAAATAAAGACATAATAAACACTCTATAAGTTTAAATATTTGTTGCTATAGAGGCCACAGTTATACACCTCCCGTGAAAATTTCAAGAGTCTACCTATTATGCTTCAAAACTTAGACCATATACATGCAAATCAAGCCTCTATCGGAACACCCTTTAATATTAAGGTTTATTTTTTTATAGTTGTTTAGATAGTGTATTAGGTTTTAATTACTGTGTGTTAATTTTAAGTATATGTCATCTACAGTTGAAGAAATAAACACATACGTGAATAATACGGCTCTATCGGAACACCCTGTAAATTAGAATTAGAAAATTAATCAGAATTTAATGTAGTTCTTGCCCTACAGCAACCTGTGGTAGTTTCATTGTCATATCTACATAGTAGTTGCTGCAAACTTTCGATGTAATTGTTGCTACGGAGGCTTCAATAACATTGAGCAAACTCAAATTGATTGTTTTGAGGATCAGCCAAAAGGTCTGTTCTGCACGAAATTTGGTTTTGGAAAAATCCTTTTTGTATAGGGTTTCCCATAGGCGAATATGGTTGGAGAAAAATCAACGTATGGGTTGTCTTTGCAACTATATCTTGTACTTCTGGTTTTTTGTGAATTTTACAGTTATCAGGAACTAGCCAAGCTCCAGCAATGTTATTTTCTTCTAGTTTTTTTTAAACAGGTCCCTAAGAAATGATACAAAATTATTAGAATTTACTGACGAATTAGCAAGAAATTTGTTTGTGTAAAATTTCGTTTACATTCATGGCTGCTATAAGAGGTACATTCCGTCCTCTCACAGTAGGAACAATTACATGTGCAGCAGTATTAATTATTGATCTAGCTTTATTTCTACGCATGTAATAGTTGAAACCTGTTTTATTGAAGAAGATTATCCTATCTCTTCTTTGCGGACAATTTTGTGAAAAACTAATTGCATATACGTTTTTCTTTGTTGAAGAGTGTTATCAGAATTCAGCCGCTCAATATTTATTGTAGTCGTTTTAAGCGTTATTTTGAAGCGATTTCAATGCTTAATTTATACAGGTCTTACTTACATTAATATTAAAATGTTCGTAGATTTTAGGCTGCATATTTTTTAGTGTGTTGCACATGGATTTTCTTTAACGATTTGTTCAATTTTCTGCAATATTTCTGTTGTTATTTTATTTGTTCTTCTTCCACCACGCTTTTTAATTGACGACAACATGATTAAATACTATGTAATGTGGGTCAGGTCGGTTTGTAGGAACTTAACTTATAAAACTTAATTTATAAAAATAGCTAAATACATAAATAGATAGACCAACTCCAACTGCGTAGTCGCGAACAATAATCTTTAATCGGCCGAAATAAATATTTCGTCCTCATTTGCAAATTTTCTGTGTGTGTTTTTCAATTTGCAAAACCTAAACGGTTAAAGAATCAGATATTTATTGGAAAATTCTAAAATTTGAAGCTTTTTGGGTGGATTATGGATGGCAACCCAACCTCAGTTTTGTTGTCAGTTTCCGAAATTTATTATTACGTATGGAAACAGGCAACTAAAATTTGTTAATTTCAGTTGCCAAATTAGCAAACATAAATTTGTGATTGCAGTTGATATTTTTCACAGATTAAGCAAAAACGGCGGTAAAACTGAAGAAAACTAGGTTTATTTTTCATATAATTTTGCATATTTAATAGTTTATATAAATATTTAAAGCAAAATTTATATAATATGTATACATACATATGTACATATGAACATATATATTTTTTTCTAGTTGCTAGAATGTCAAAACAGCATTATCGATAACTTTATGGCAACTGAAAAAAGTTGCCATACGTAATACCAATTTATTTATCAGTTACGTTGCCTTTTGACAACGCAACTCTAGTTCGGCTGCCATCCATAATCGACGAAATTCTATCAAAATCTTAAACCAAAAAAAAAAAAAAAAAAAAAAATAACAACCAAAATATATTAATGCATTTTATATTTTATTAGCTAATTATCGTTATAAATTGATTCCTTTAACAGCAGTAAATCAATTTGTCTTTATTGACCTCATTTTCATAAATTCAAATTATCATTTTAATTAGATTTTTTCCCGAACTCATTACCATAAATTTTTATTGTCTTAATGTTGTCAACATGCTGTTAACCCAAAGTCTCTCTATTATTATGACATTGAATTTATGCCTCACATTTGGTATTGTTTTTGGTTTTTAAGAAACATAATTAAAATATTACCAGACTTTTTTAAAAATAAAGTTTAGAAATGTTCAAGTACAAAAAAATCAAGAGAGAAAGAGAATATAAAACTTCGAATGAATGCTTAACTAGATAATAAAAGAGAATCTACAATTATTGTTTTTATTGCACAATGGTTTTTTTATGTTTTTTTTTTTTCTATCATTTAAATTTTTAATGGACCTTAAATGTTGACTTTAATTAGCAACGATTTTCTTGAACAGCTAAATCATAAAAATGGTTTTTCAAAATGATGCTACAAAAAAGGATTCTATGCAATGAAAAAAAAAAATGTCCAATGTTTGCACAAAAAATAAGAAAAAGTAAAAGTAAAAATCAGTGCATAATTTTTTTTTTTTAAACCAGAAGTTTGTCGCAAAACTAAAATGATTTATGCAGTTTTCTAAACTTTCTAATTTTGCAGCATGAACAAAAATTGTGCTAAAATGTTAGAATAAATTTAATTTTAAATTATTAATAATTTACATATTTTGCACTTGTTTCTTTAAAAAGAGTCATCTTAAAATTTTACAAATTTTCCTTTTTGCAAGAATTCAATGTACGGTGGTCCTATCTACGCATTTTAAAATGTTTTGATCATTTTCTTTACTCTTTCGCTCTTTAGAGGAGGAGAGAACATCCAAGGGATGACCCACAAAAGAGCACAGCAAACGTCAGACATGCAAATCAATGTATAGCACAGGTTGGAAAAAGGAAAAAACATGACCTTTTTATTATCTTTTCATCATTAAATGGTTACTATACCCAAAAAATGGAATGTGGTTGGTTTGAACTATATCATTTTCAAAACACAACCATTGTTTTATTAGTGTTCCAATATAATATTGTAATTGTGACCATAATATATTATAAGTAAACGAACCATGATCAGTATGACTAAAACCATACAAATAATGTTTGGTTTGTTAAGTTTTGTGTTTATTTTTTTTTTAATTATTAAAATCTAATTTTACGGATTTATGTTTAAAAAAATAATAATTTATGAATTGAGCCAGTTCTCTTATTAAATGATTAAAAAGTGTAAAGTAATAAATATTACAAGGTATGTACACAAATAAGGTATGTCTTTTTCATAAATAAGGGGTGATTGATTTCGATGTTCCCTATTTTTTTAAAGAAAAAAAAACACAAAATTCAAATTTAATGGAGAATGTTAATTATTATTTGAAAGAACATTCTTTGGCATTTATTTTTTGAAGATTATGTTTATCAAATGATGGCCATTGCTACGTCGCAGACGGTCCATCCATTGAGTTCAATTTTTGATGAATTGTTCGAGCATTTCGACTGGTAACTGGTGAATGACACGCGTGATGTTTTCCTCCAAGGCCTGGATCGAAGCGGATTTGTCCGCATAAACTTTAGACTTTACATATCCCCACAGAAGAAAGTCTAACGGTGTGATATCACACAATCTTGGAGGCCAATCGACCGGCACAAAACCTGAAATTATGTGCACACCGAAATGTTCTCTTAATAAATCCATTGATTGATGCGATGTGTGGGAAGTGGCGCCGTCTTGTTGAACCCAATATGTTGGCGAGATCACGACCTTCAATTTCAGGCATCAGGTTATCATGACATAACGGTCTCCATTGACATCATTTTTAAAGATATATGGACTGACGATTCCACCTGCCCACAAACCACACCAAACCGTTCTTTTTTTCTGGATGAAGTGGCAGCTCTTGAATCTCTTCAAGTTGCTCTTCGTCCCAAATGCGGGAATTTTGTTTGTTTACATACCCATTGAGCCAGAAATGGGCCTCATCGCTAAACAAAATTTGCCTCGAAAACGTCGGATCTTCTAGGAACTTTTCAAGAGCGCAGCGATTCAGGCGTAAGTCTTTCCATTATGAATGCCAAACAATACTAAACAAAAATAACATGACAGCATGACCCGACTCAGACGTGACCTGTCAAAATAATGCTATTGAAAAAAGTATCTCTACTTTAATCACCCTATATATATCTCACTATATTTAAGTTAGACAACAATATGGTTCTAACATAATAATATTATTATTATGTTTACAATAATATAGTTTGACTTCAACCGTATAATTCCAATATAATATTTAGCTCCTAGATTATGGTTACCTCAACCATGTTTTTTCTTTGCGTGTTTTTTTTTTATTTGTAAGTTTTTTAAATTATGCATTAATGATGCTTGAAAAAAATAGTCAACTTTAAAAAAATTATTTTGTTGCTATTTTCCAAAAATTTTCTCATCTATCGGTACAGCTGGCTATAATCCATACTAATTTGTGTACCAAACACATTAATTTCCGCTCCTCTTTGGCATTACAATATTTTTTATGGCCCATTTATTTACAAACCACTCACTTAGGGGTCTTTTTTGGTAATACATTTACTTATACTTTACCTATTTTAATAGCTTTTTTTGTTTTTTATTAAACACGTATGATGTGCAGCAGTTTTTTAAAATATATTTTTGTATATTTTCCCCATACCTTCCAGATCACCTTTCACTAACAGTGTCTGTTGTGGGGACCCCATTAAATGTCTTGCAGATAATTTGGTAGAAAAAAAAAACTTAATAAAAATAATAAATGACGCTAGAAATAAAAAAATACATTAAATTGTTTTGTATTTTACTGGAGCACCACATAAAGTATTATTTAAGCAAAAGTTTTTCCATGCGAAAAAAATGAATTAAATATATTTTCATATATTTGCCTTCTTTCACCCTAGACACGATCAAAAAAGGAAAAATACTTGAGAAATAGCTAAACTTCTATCTCAACATTGTGTATATTTTGTTACTCAAAAGGACTTCTTGTGAATTGTTTTCAAAGCGTAAACAATTTCTGCTGCAAAGTAGCACAAATAGAGAAATAGAGCTTTGCTGCAAGCGATAAAACATTTTTAGCTGAATGTTTAAATATTTACATAAATTATCGTTTGTTTAACAGGGCTTATATTTTAGGTAGAAAGAAGTAAAATAAACAATGAGGGGGCACTTACAAATGTATCAAGAAATAGCAAAAATTTTTTTGGCAAAAATACTTTGTTTTTTAATATCCACCTTCAATGACACAAACAAAGGAAACTAAAATAAAACGAATATTAAAAAAAATGGATTTAAGTTTTGTCATTTTGGAAATAGACTCATGAAAATGTTTAAGTAACTAGGAAACTAGGAAAGGTATAAACAGCATATAAATAGTTAAGGCAAATATAAGTTTCATAAACGTAAAAGCAAATAAAGTATTTTTTAAACGATAAAAATATATTTAGGGTATTCACAAGGCAACCTATCTTGAGATATTGTCATACAACCTCAAATTTTACAATATCATAAAAACATCACAAAAATGGTTCCCTATGTACGTTTTGCTGCCCACAATTTTTTAATAATTTAATTTTTTTTTATCTTTTGAACCGCTGCACAGTGGCAGCACATATTTTGAGAAGGCGGCCAAACATACATTTTTTATAGTTATCGATTTCAAAGTTATATGACTCGTTTTTGTCTTTAGATTTGTATTCAGAGAGGCAAAATGCTTTAAAAAGTTTCATTGCAAAGTAGTGCAGGAAAAAAAAACTTTGTTTGCAAATCTTTTGTATCTATAAATTTCGCACAAAGTGTTCTGGTACACACAGGAGGAACCTGGCGGATATACAATGTAACATAGGAGTGTAAGGAAGGGATCGAACTACATAATGTTGCAAGATTTTATTGACGTGATTTAACGTCAAAGAGTTATGCTCTATTAAGCAGCAGATATTCTAAATATTTTGACGTTTTTGAAAAAAAAAGTTTAAAAATGTCTAAAAGACACAAAGGATTTATTTTTAGCACTAATAGCTTATAATAATATTATATTATATAACAATAAATATAATAGCTTATAATAATAGATAATATAATAATTGCATAAAATTTATTTTATGCAATGATTCATATGGGTGCCTCGATAGACTGATTGGTAGCGTGCTAGCCTATCAGTCTGGGGGTTGCGGGTTCGATTCCCGCCAAAGACTCTGGGTGTTTTCCGCAGACAAGCAAAAAAGCTTCGCAGGTAGTGTTGTCTTTTTAAGAAATAAAAAAAATCTGTTGTCATACCTTTCGGTGAAGACCGTCGCCACTGGCTGTTGTTTTGGTACGTTTGGCGAGCACTTTCGATGTAAAGACATAATTTTCAAGCCGTGTTTAAAATGGTACTCATAAGTACAATGGTACTCATATGTACCATTTTAAAGCGCTCGCCAAACGTACCAAAACTACAGCCAGTGACGACGGTCTTCACCGAAAGGTATGATAACAGTATTTTATTTACTGGCGGAACAAATCCAATCAATTTAATACCAAAAAAATAATTAAAAAAATTATAATCTTTTAAAACAAAAATTTTAGTCATTTAAATTTAAACTTTTAAAGATTTTTTTGTTGTAGCAAAATACTAAGAAAGTCAATTATGAAACCCCATTGGCTCCCGAGGTTCACAGGTATTTAGTTTCAAATGACTAACATAACTTTAAAACATAACCAACAAATTTAGATTTGTTCGTCTTCTCAAAATGAGCCACAGTGCGAAGTACAGTTTTAATATAGACTTACCTGCTCATATGGAACTCTGTATGGGTGGAAACAGTTTCATAATTATTCGTAAGAAAGTTGCAAGTTCCAATTTTGTTCAAAAATAAACAGGTCTGTGAAAAAACAATGAAAAAACCAATAGAGTAGATAGAGAAATCTGAATGAAATGAACCTCGCTTGTATGTAATTGAGGTACTTCAAGCTGGGTAACTGTGTTAGTGATAAATCATGGAAACTTTACGTATCATTTGGCCAATATGAGAACCCAAGAAAAAAATATTTCAAACTGGGTAAATAGCTGAATTTGTATCTTACATTGTGTTTGAATGTCTAACGTTGACTAGCATTAGGCTAGTCAACGTTAAAGTATCCATATCAAATATGGATACTTTAGCCTTAGATAAATAATAGCAACTACGAGAGACTCTGTGATAAGAAAGATGATCGATTGGATGAAAAGTGATATCACTACAGTCAAGAGTACGAGAGTAAAGACTAGTGAGCACACGAGCCTTTAAGAAAATACGGTAGTCGTAATTTACCAATCGGGTACTAGAAATCATTATGAAACGGACAGCATCTAAAAGTGACGGTTTGGTATTCCACTAGATAAATAATAAACAATTAAGTAAAACAGATTTTAGTTCTTTAAATCCAGCCTTTTGTGATTACACGAAACCCGACTTAAAAGTCTTATTTAAATAAAAAAGTCTATTACTACTAGATTATATTTAGTAGTAAAACAAATTTTGAAATAATTTTTTCTGTATGATGTTTTATACACAGAAAAAATTTTTGCTTCAATTAAAAGTTTTAATTAGTTTCAAATACAACTTTAATTTAATAGCTAATTAATTCAATTATTTAATTAATAAGAATTTGATTTTGTTTTTTCCTAATCTATACATATAATAAAATTGTAACTCATTTCCGTCTGTCCTTCATTGTTTGAGTTCGCATCACGTAAAAACTACAGCATGGATTTTAACAAAAATTTGTGAGAAAGGTACCTTAGTATCCCGGCCACAATATCGAATACTTTTTTTCCTCAAAAATATTTTATTTCCGAGAGAAAGTAAAGAAAAAGCAGTGAAAAACGCAATTTCCGCATTAAAGGTGCTAAAATGTTCGGTTTAAGACTGGGATATTTTCAACACGGTTACATTTTCACCACACACCTTTTTATCTTTGAAAGTGGGATATTTGAGAAACTATTATACACCAGATGGCGCCAGTTGATTAAAATTTTTATTTTTACTGTTTGGAATTACATTGTTATTAAAATATTTTAAACAATAATTACAGAGGTTTACAATAATTTTTGGAATTTTAGAAATTTTTATAAATTTTAGAATTTTTTATAAATTTTAGAATTTTATCGAGGGATGGGTGCCTTTATATAAATTAAATACATAAACCGTAACTGAAGCATTATAAAAGTAAAAGTCTTTCAATTGGTGTGGAATACTTTCAAAGCAAAACCGAGAAAAATATTGTCTGGACGCCCACGACGTGGTGAGCACAGCTAGTTAATTATATAATTAAAAAATTAATTAAAATTTTATGCGAAATTAATTAAAAACTTTAATAGGAACAAACCATTTTCTGTATAACTACAATCTGAACATGTCCAGGCATCCTAACTTTTTTATTAAGATCACTTTTTATCTTAAAACTTAATCTTTTATTTTTGAAAGCACGTGTTTTTTTAAAACACGGTTGCTCAATTGATGGCGCTGTTTTAAAATAATCAGAGCACTAATTAAAAGCGGTATATTTGAAAGAGGGTTGCGCAATAGATGTCCCTGTTTCAAAATAATCACAAAATATGAATTACTTACTGCCGAATAGCCAATTGAATAAAATTTGTATTTGATTTGAATTTTTATCTCGTAGAATTATATTGTTATCAAAATATTTTAAACACATTTTATAGAGCTTTACAATATAATTTTTAGAATTTTAGAATTTTATCTAGGAATGGGTAACTTTATATAAAGTAAATACCTAAGAGTCTTAAAACTTGGTGTGGATTACTTTCGAAGCAAAATCAAAGAAAATATTGTCAGGATGCCCACATCCTGTATGGGCTCAGCTATTTTAAAATTAAAGGTTTATAGCCCAAGCCCATCAAGCTTAAAATTTAACTTTTTTGAGCTTTCAGAAGGAAAAAAAAAATATTGCGTACCACTGAAACTTCTTTTATTTAACAAATTTTTGTTAAACTTAAATCTTCTATTCACTTGATATCTTTTTAAAGTTTTTGCCAACATATTAAGAAAATTTATAAAACTGAAATCAGTTGCATATTTGAATTAAAAACCCTATGTTTGTATTTAAAAGCGCAGATGAAGTACACAAATTTTAAAGTCCAAACGAAAAAATAAACAAAAACACTAAGTTGAATTTTAATTGAATTTTATGGCAAAAGTGTTGAAAACAATTTCCTGCGTACGCACGTACAATGCAATAGAAACTAGACATCTAGAAGAAAATGAAATGAAATGAAATGAAATTTGATTAAGTAGAGAAAAAAATTACAATTTGCTTTTAACTAAACATACGTATAGACTTATTTTTACGAAAAAAAAGAGAGAAAAAACCCCTTAGTAATTCATAGGGACTAGACACTACTTATGCTTTCTGCATGTAAAGACACAAAACAACAACAACAACAAAACCGACATGTTAAAGCTAAAACTGATATATGAGCTTTTGATGGAGTAAAGTTCTTTGGTTCTATTAGAAAATAGAACAAAAATGTTGCAATTAATTTATAGGAATATGGTTGAAATGTTATTTCAATTAAGAAGATTTTTGCTTTAATAAATTTATATTAACAACAATAGAATTATAATTTTTTGTTGCTAAAAGGGTTAAACATTTTAAGGTTTGATTTATTATTTGTGTTAAATTGAACCAGACTTTAAAGTTTCGAAATTAAAATTAATGCTTTTTAAAAAGGTTATACTAGACTAGAATTAATATTAATTATACATTGTTATAACATATAAATTAATTAAACTACGACGTTTAATTAATTTAAAAATATTATTATGTTTATATTATATTGCAGTACATTTTAATGTCTATACTACAAATTTTCCCATTTTCTAAAAAAAATAACTAATTTGTATAAATTGCCATTTCAACCTTATTGAACAGATTTTTTTAGCAAAAAATATCAGTACAGCAATTCTACAGCGATGGCCCATTACTATAAACATAATTTTTAAGTTTTATTAAAAGTAACAAAAATAGAAAATCAGTTTTATATTTTAAATAATATTTAGTTAAAAACTTTATATACACCGGATTTGCGTATTCGTAGTTAATTTACATATGTATTCCAGGCAGAAGTACTGGCAGTCCAGAAAGCCACTAAATTATTGTATAGGCACGTTTTGAAAGGGAGCAGGTCACTATGTACATCGACAGCGATGAGCTGCTTAAAGCTTTAAAAAAATATAAAGTGAAATCAAAGTTAGAAGGCTCTTCATATGCTGACGGCCAAGTAAGAAGTAGATTGTGTTGTGTTCCGGGTCATTGCAATGCTAAGGGCAACATAAGCTACACGCAAAGAAAAAAACATGGTCGAGGTAACCATAATCTAAGAGCAACATCTTATGGTTGAATTATATGGATATATTCAAACCATATTATTTTAAACTATAATAATAATATTGTTGTGATGGAAACAAATTATTGTCTTACATAAAAATAACATTGTAAAATACAACCATAATTATGTTTATAATATAAACATACTATAATATAATGTGAAACATGTAAATGGTTATATGTGACAACGTATGGATATATTTATAAAAAACAAAAAACTACTACTTACTAACATATTTTGATATTTTCTGCTTACCTTTTTATATGTTTGATGTTTTAAATTTAAAACGATCATTTATTCCTGAACTGAAAAAAGGCCAAAACCAAAATATGTATTTTTAAAACTAAACATTATTTGTTTATTTTTAGTCATACTTAACATACTATGTTTAATAATAATATATTATGGTTATAAATATAATTTTTTTATAAATATTAAAAAAAAATTGGTTGTGGTTTCAATTTTAATATGGTTCCAATCAACCATACTGCTTTTTTGGTGTATATAACCATTGAATGATTAACTTTTAACAAAAACTTATTTATCGTGACCAAAGTATTGTTTAAAATAACTATAATTTGCTCACAGCAAACATAGTGTGGTTGCCGTGATCATACAATAACCATGTTTTTTCTTTGCGTGTGGGAAACTTTTTAGAGTTTCAGCGACAATTCGCCTTAGTCTGGAACTGGGAAAAAACTACCTCAAGATTGGACAAGAAAGTTCTGCAAGGCATTCTGGGTATGCTCACTGGCCATTGTGCCATTAGGGCAAGTAGCAGTAGTTGGGTTATCGGTACATTTTATGCGTACCTGCACGGTATTAGAAGCAGATTGCAAGATGAAAGATTTCACGACGAGCTAAAGGACATCACTCGGTGTAAACTGATGTCGTCATGGTTTGATCAGGGAAATCAGGTAGCTATGTGATAAGAAGAAGAGTGTAAATATTTCTCTTTCCTTTCTAGTTTAACTATCTAAAGAAATTCACAATGACCTCTCTCTGAGTATCCTAAAACAGATGCTATTTTATGGTCACAACACTTCTAAACCTAACTTAACCTCACTTTCTAAAATGTTACCTTATTCTAGTATCATCGTTAACAACAGAGCTCAATTATCTACTCATTCTATCGGACTTTGTGATTGATTCCGAAATAAAAATTGGTAAAAGATTGTGCTTTTTAAATTACTGTTAAAGCCACATCTATTTGCTACTATGCAAAAACAACACTATTTAAAACACTCTTAATAGTGTCGACAAGATAGTTTATGGAAGTAATATTGGTCCAACGTTTTCTAAATTCTAATTTTAAAATTTGACTTTAATTTAAATTTTAAATTTAAATTTTAAAGTTTTTTAAACTTTAACTTTAATACTTAACGGAAACATAAAATACAGCACATCTTTAAAGCCTTAATTGTATCGTACCTGAAAAAAGACAAAAAAGAAAATAAATTATATTATTGCGCAAAAATGTTTGGAATTATAAAAAGATATGTCAAATATTAAAATGAATTGAATAGTAGATTTTTAAATAGATGATTTTTAGGGTTCCGTACACAAAGTGTAAAAACGTAACCCTATTGTTTTCGCTACAATGTCTGTCCGTCTGTCCGTCTGTCAGCGCCTTTTATCTCTGGAACCGTAATATGTAGACTCTTGAGATTTTCACAGAAGGTGTATATCTGTGTGGCCGCTATAGCAACAAAAATTAAAACTTATAGGGTGTTCCGATAGAGAGGTGTTATTCACGAAAATGTGTTTATTTCTTGAACTGTAGGATGAATACACTTGAAATTTTCACAGAAGGTGTATATCTGTGTGGCCGCTATAGCAACAAAAATTAAAACTTATAGGGTGTTCCGATAGAGAGGTGTTATTCACGAATATGTTTTTATTTCTTAAACTGTAGGAGGCATACACTAAAAATTTACAAACAGTAATTAAAACGTAGTTCGCTTTATAAACAAGTCTTATAAAATAAACCTGAAAATTAAAGGGTGTTCCGATAGTCGTGTTGTATGCATGTATAAAGCCAAAGTTTTGAACCATAATAGGTAGACTCTTGAAATTTTCACAGAAGGTGTATATCTGTGGCCGCTATAGCAACAAATATTAAAATTTATAGGGTGTTTCGATAGAGAAGTGATATTCACGAATATGTGTTTATTTCTTGAACTGTAGGAGGCATACACTAAAAATTTACAAACAGTAATTAAAACTTAGTTCGCTTTATAAACAAGTCTTAAAAAATAAACCTAAAAAATAAAGGTTGTTCCGATAGTGGTTTCATTTGCAGGCATAAGGCCTAAATTTTGAACCATATTAGGTAGACTCTTAAAATTTTCACATAAGGTGTATAACTGTGGCCACTATATCAAAAAATACTAACACTATTAGGGTGTTCCGAATGTGACGTGTTATTTGCCTTTATGTATTTATTTCTTGAGCTATAGGAGGCAACCACTTAAAATTTGCAGTGATTTAAGCTATGTTTGCATTATAAGCAAGTATACAATATAAAGCTTAAAAATTAACGGGTGTTCTGTTAGTGACATGATTTGTATATATGGCATAGGTTTGAACGATAATAGGTAGACCCTTGAAGTTTTTACAGGAGGTGTATTATAGTGGCCATATAACAAATAGTAAAAATTATAGGTTGTGCCGACAGTGACATGATTTGCATAAACATTGACTAATTTTGTAACCATAATAGATAGATTATTGAAATTTTCACAAATGGTGTATTACTATGACCCCTATAAAAACAATTTAAATTTGAAGGGTTTTCCGACAGTGACGTTTTTTGCATGTATAACGACATATTTTTTGAACCGTAATAGGTAGACTCTTCCAATTGGTATAGAAGATGTGTTGCCATGGCCGTAATGACAATTACTAAAAACTAAAGGGTATTCTGACAGTGACATGTTTTTCACGTATAGTAACTTATATTTTTAATAGTAATAGGTAGACTCTTGATATATTCATAGAAGGAGAATTGCCATGGCTGCCATAGCAACTAACAAAATTAAAGGGTGTTCCGACAGAGACATGATTTGTATGTAAATAGCCTTATTTTTTGAACCGTAATAGGTAGGTAGACTCTTGAATTGTTTACAGTAGATGTTGTACTTCTGCCGCTGTAACAATTACTTATATCTAAAGGGTGTTCCATCAGTGACATGTTTTTCACGTTTATTACTTTATTTTTTGAACCGCAATAGGTAGGCGCATGTATATTTTTATAGATAGTGTATTACCGTAGCCGCTATAACAAAAATTGCAAAAATTTAAACGGTGTTCCAACAGTGATGCAATTTTCGCTATTACGACTATAAATTTAAAATTAAAGGGTAACTCATAAGACATGAAATAAATTAGTTAAGTGCGAGTTACACTCACACACGTAGGGTTCCGTACTATGTTCAGTATAATTTAAAAATTCCAGTTGTTTATTTCTTTATGTCTTATGGGACACCCTTAAATTTTAAAATTAAAGTAATATTCGCGAAAATCGCATCATAATTAGAACACCCTTTAAATTTTAATATGTAATTGATTTTATAGCGGCCATGGTAATACACTTTCTATTAAAATATCAGGAGCCTACCTATTGCGGTTAAAAAAATACGGTAATATTCGTGAAAAACACGTTACTAATGGACACACTTCAATTTTAAATATTTGTTATAGCGGCCGAAGTACTACATCTACTGTAAACATTTCAAGAGGGTATCTATTACGGTTTATAAAATCTTATCACTGTCGAAACACCCTTTAATTTTATTATTCATTATAGTGGCCATGGCAACTTCCTTTCTATAAATATATTAAGAGTCTACTTATTGCGATTACAAAATAAGTCACTATAAGTGAAAAACATGTCACTGTCGGAACACCCTTTAATTTTTAGTAATTGTCATATCGGCCGTGGCAACACATCTTCTGTACAAAATTTCAAGAGTCTACCTGTTACGGTTCAAGAAATAAGGCTTTATACATGCAAATCACGTCACTGGCGGAAAACCCTTTAATTTTTATTATTTGTTATAGTGGACATAGTTATATACCTCCTGTAAAAATTTCAAGATTCCACCTATTCATTCAAAACTTAGGATATATACATGCAAATCACGTCACTATTGGAACACCCTTTAATATTTAAGTTCAATTTTGTATACTTGTTTATAAAACTAACATAGTTTTAATTACATTCTGCAAATTGTAAGTGGTTTCCTCTTACAGCTCAAAAAAAAGACATAAACGTAAATAACACGCACTTTTGGAACACCCGATAAGTTTTAGTATTTATTGCTATAGTGGCCACAGTTATACACCTTCTGTGAAAATTTCAAGAGTCTACCTTTTATGGTTCATAACTTAGGCCTTATACATGTAAATAAAACCACTTTCGGAACACCCTTTAATTTTTAGGTTTATTTTTTAAGACTTGTTTATAAAGCGAACTAAGTTTTAATTACTGTTTTTAAATTTTTACTGTATGCCTCCTACAGTTCAAGAAATAAACACACATTCGTGAATAACACCTCTCTATCGGAACACCCTATAAGTTTTAATATTTGTTGCTATAGCGGCCACATCTTCTGTGAAAATTTCAAGAGTCTAATATTATGGTTCAAAAATTAGGCCTTATACATGCAAATCACACCACTATTGGAACACCCTTTAATTTTTAGGTTTATTTTCTATACTTGTTTATATAGCGAACTAAGCTTTAATTACTGTTTTTAAATCTGGAGACTATGCCTCCTATCGTTCAAGAAATAAACACATATTCCTGAATAACACCTCTCTATCGGAACACCCTATAAGTTTTAGTATTTGCTACTATAGCGGCTACAGTTATACACCTTCTGTGAAAATTTCAAGCGTCTACATACCTATTATGGTTCAAAACTTAGGCCTTATACATGCAAATCACACCACAATCGGAACACCCTTTAATTTTTAGGTTTATTTTTTTAGACTTGTTTATAAAGCGAACTAAGTTTTAATTACTGTTTGTAAGAAATGAACACATATTCGTAAATAACACCTCTCTATCGGAACACCCTATAAGTTTTAATATTTTTTGCTATAGCAGCCATAGTTATACAACTTTGGTAAAATTTTCAAGAGTCTACCAATTATGGTTCAAAACTTAGGCCTTATACATGCAAATCACTCCACTATCGGCACACCCTTTAATTTTTAGGTTTATTTTTTCAGACTTGTTTATAAAGCGAACTAAGTTTTAATTACTGTTTGTAAGAAATAAACACATATTCGTAAATAACACCTCTCTATCGGAACACCCTATAAGTTTTAATATTTGTTGCTATAGCGGCCACACCTTCTGTGAAAATTTCAAGCGTCTACATACCTATTATGGTTCAAAACTTAGGCCTTATACATACAAAGCACACCACTATCGGAACACCCTTTAATTTTTAGGTTTATTTTTTTAGACTTGTTTATAAAGCGAACTAAGTTTTAATTACTGTTTGTAAGAAATAAACTCATATTCGTAAATAACACCTCTCTATCGGAACACCCTATAAGTTTTAATATTTTTTGCTATAGCAGCCATAGTTATACACCTTTGGTAAAATTTTCAAGAGTCTACCAATTATGGTTCAAAACTTAGGCCTTATACATGCAAATCACTCCACTATCGGAACACCCTTTAATTTTTAGGTTTATTTTTTCAGACTTGTTTATAAAGCGAACTAAGTTTTAATTACTGTTTGTAAGAAATAAACACATATTCGTAAATAACACCTCTCTATCGGAACACCCTATAAGTTTTAATATTTTTTGCTATTGTGGCCGCAGTAATATACTTTTGGTAAAATTTTCAAGAGTCTACCTATTATGGTTCAAAACTTTCGCCTTACACATACAAAGCACACCACTATCGGAACACCCTTTAATTTTTAGGTTTATTTTTTCAGACTTGTTTATAAAGCGAACTAAGTTTTAATTACTGTTTGTAAGAAATAAACACATATTCGTAAATAACACCTCTCTATCGGAACACCCTATAAGTTTTAATATTTTTTGCTATAGCGGCCATAGTTATACACCTTTGGTAAAATTTTCAAGAGTCTACCAATTATGGTTCAAAACTTAGGCCTTATACATGCAAATCACTCCACTATCGGAACACCCTTTAATTTTTAGGTTTATTTTTTCAGATTTGTTTATAAAGCGAACTAAGTTTTAATTACTGTTTGTAAGAAATGAACACATATTCGTAAATAACACCTCTCTATCGGAACACCCTATAAGTTTTAATATTTTTTGCTATTGTGGCCGCAGTAATACACTTTTGGTAAAATTTTCAAGAGTCTACCTATTATGGTTCAAACCTTAGGCCTTACACATACAAAGCACACCACTATCGGAACACCCTTTAATTTTTAGGTTTATTTTTTTAGACTTGTTTATAAAGCGAACTAAGTTTTAATTACTGTTTGTAAGAAATAAAAACATATTCGTAAATAACACCTCTCTATCGGAACACCCTATAAATTTTGTTATTTGTTGCTATAGCGGCCAAAATTATACACCTTCTGTAAAAATTTCAAGATTCTATTAAGATTCAAAACTTAGGCCTTATAAATCAAAATAACACCACTATCGGAACACCCTTTAATTTTTAGGTTTATTTTTTAGACTTCTATATAAGGCGAACTACGTTTTTATTACAGTTTGTAAATTTTTAGTGTATGCCTCCTACAGTTCAAGAAATAAACACATATTCGTGAATAACACCTCTCTATCGGAACACCCTATAAGTTTTAATTTTTTTTGTTATAGCGGCCATCGCTATACACCTTCTGTGAAAATTTCAAGAGTCTACCTATTATGGTACAAAAGTTATGCCTTATACATGCATTTCACACCACTATCGGAACACCCTTTAATTTTTAGTTTTATTTTTTTATACTTGTTTATATAGTGAACTAAGTTTTAATAACTGTTTGTAAATTTCAAGTGTATCCCTCCTACAGTTCAAGAAATAAACACATTTTCGTAAATAACACCTCTCTATTGGAACACCCTATAAGTTTTAGTATTTGTTGCTATAGCGGCAACAACTATACATCATCTGTGAAAATTTCAAGAGTCTACCTATTACGGTTCCAGAGATAAAAGGCGCTGACAGACGGACAGACGGACAGACGGACAGACGGACAGACATTGTAGCGAAAACAATAGGGTTTCGTTTTTACACTTTGTGTACGGAACCCTAAAAATTAGCATCTTGACTTTTTAATGTTGTACTCAACATAGTACGGAACCCTACGTGTGTGAGTCTAACTCGCACTTGACTGATTTATTATTCATATTCTAGATACTACAAAAAGACCTTTTGAAAACACATGGTTACTTTTATCCCAGAGATATAATTCTTCTTTCTAATTTCTAACTATCTGATTTTATTAAAAGTACAAGTTGTTACTTTTTTACGTCTTAAAGGGTACTATTTAATTTTTAATTATTTTTTATACTAGAGCATTGAACTTAATACCCTGCCTCAACTTCGCGACATCTAGGAACACCCTTTTATTTGTAATATTTCTTTTCATTACTTGTTATTATAGAAGACATTGTTAAATAAGATATGTGTAAATTTTATGATCAGAGCAAAATTGTCTGTTTAAATGTTTAGTAACTGTTATAGCGGCCGTGGCAAGAAGTATTCTGTAATAATTTCAAAAGTCTACCTATTACCTTTTATTATATTCAGGTCATGTGCAAATCGTGTCACTGTAGGATTACCCTTTAAATTTATTATTTGTTATAGCGGCTATAAATATTAATATATCAAGAGTCTACCTGTTATGATTAAAAAAATAATTCAATATACGTGAAAAACATTTCACTGTCGAAACAGCCTTTAATTTTTAATAACTGCTATAGCGGTCGTGGCAACACATTCTACCTATTACGAATCAAAAGATAAGGCCATATATGTGAAAATCATGTCACTGTCGGATTACCCTTTAATTTTTACTATTTGTTATAAAGTGTATTAATAATACACCTTCTGTGAAAATTTCTATAGTCTACGTATTATAGCTCTAAAATTAAATTAGGGCATATATATGCAAATCACGTCACTATCGGAAATGTTTCATAGAGGCCGTAGTAATATACCATCTGTGAAAATTTCAAGAACTTATTTATTATAGTGCAAAAATTGGGCCATACCCTTTAATTTCTAGGTTTAATTTTTTATACTTGTTTATAAAGCGAACATAGCTTTAATATATGTCTGAGAGTTTTAACTGGATGCCTCCTACAGCTCAAGAAATAAAGAGATAATCGCAAATAACACCTTACTTTCGGAACACCCTATAAGTTTTAGTATATGTTGCTATAGCGGGCACAGATATACACATTCTGTAGAAATTTCAAGAGTCTACCTATTATGGTTCAAAACTTAGACCTTATAGATGCAAATCATGTCACTATCGGAACACCCTTTAAATTAAAAAACCCTTTAATTTAAAGTTTTAATATTTGTTGTTATAGCGGCTACAGCTATACTTACTAGGTTCCAGAGACATTTTAGGCGGTGACAGACGGACAGACATTGTAGCGCAAACAACAGGGTTACGTTTTTGCCTTTTGGGTACGGAACCCTAAAAATTAAATACTCGAATACTGTAGGCGCATGATTGATATTTATTTAATTTAAAAATAAAATTAATTTTAAATATTTAAATTTTATCAGTCGAACTATTTATTAAGGCTTAAGTACGTTTTATTCTCTCTTAGTTGAAAGTATATTTTTTTACAAATTAAATAAAATTTTTATTTTAGGCACCAGCCGAAAGTAAAGTATTTTCTGAATCGCTACATTAGGTGGTTTGCAATTAACCATAATAAAAGACTCAAATTTCGTTGTGGTTTGAAGTTTAAAAAAAATATCTAGTTCCAACTAGTCATCATATGAATTGAACTGCTTTGCTTTTGAAAATTACCAAAATCAGCGGATTATAGCTGAGATATGAAAAAAAAATTATAAATATATCTGTGTGTGAAAATTCATAAGAAAATAAGAACAAATACCGCAAAAAAATACAATTATCAAAGAATTAATAGCAAAATTGCAAATATTACTAAGTAAGAAAAAATGTGAAATAAAAAATATATATTTTTCACCAGTCAAAAATTCCTTGAAAAACCCAAAAATTAATTGCTTATTTTTTATCCGGAAAATTCCTGCCAAATCACAGTATTATAATTTGTTTTTATTTAAAAAAAATTTTTGGTTATTTTACCACTGTCATTGTCATGGTATGACAATAATATAATTCTAAAATAACAAATTGTTATTGAATTTTATATAATCATGGTTTGACTACAATCATATAATTTAATCATTATAAGTTGCTCTTAGATTATGGTTACCTCTTTGCCTGCAGCAAGAGCAAAAGTGATAAAAAACGTTTGTTAAAACAAATTTAAACTTCTGAGTATCCTTTTAAATTATTTCTTTAAGCTATTTAATAATAAAAAAATTACAAGACCTTTTATAAATACCCATAAATTTGAATAGCAAATGTCCAAAGCTTTTATTTAAACTAACAACTAATTAGTATTAATCATACGCCCTGTCTGTACTCGAACAGCTTTGAACAGAGTTTCTTTGAAGCCAGTTAAATAATAAATTTTGTTAGAATTTTAATAAGAAAAGTATTTACGCTTAATAATCTTTTGAATATTAATTAAAAATTATGACTTTATTCATCTTTTTAAATGACTATAAAGTTAAAATTTCTTGTTGACTAACATCCTTTGTAAGAGTCTGAAGAAAGATGAAATTATGGTAATTTTAAGTAATATCTCTGCTAATATTCATAAATACTGCTAATTGGATTTTTCCTGTTTTCCTAGCAGTCACAAAAAATGTTAGTCCTTTAGCGTGTTTTTTAAACTGTGTGCAGTACATGGTTTGGCGGCTTATGTCTTCGCTAAAATTACAAAATTTATATTACAACAATTTGTGTGCCAAAAATTTCAATGTAATGCCTCTTGTACACAGCGGTTTAGTATGACAAAAAATATATAATTTATTTTGCTTAGTAGCAGGAATTTCTTTGCTGTTTTAGAATTATTAATTTCAGTGAGCAAAACAATTGTTTTAAAGTGTCTGATAGATTTGTATAGTTATACTACCTAGTAAAAGCACAAAAAAATATGTTTTAAGAAAAACTTTTTCGTGCATTATCATTTTGATTTCAACACTTTGTGAGGTGTCTATTTAATGCAAAAGAAAAGGCGAGTATACCAATTATTAACTCTGTATTAATCTGCACACAGCCGCCATTGTCTTTAGTTTAATATTAACTGGCAACGACAAATACCATTGTTATTATTATCAAGTTTTTCCATTATGATTATATCCTTCCTTTACAACAAAGTCTGTTGTCTAATTTATTAAAATTACTTTTGTGCCATAAACTATACTTGGAAACAGCTACTGTTGTCTGTCACATTCATTGAAGGGGTTATTGCAAATTTTATACTGATTGTCAATAGAATCTCGTTTGCAAATAATGGCTTAGCTGCTTGTTAATTATGACATGATTTAAGTGGCAAAATTAAAAGAGAACGGGGCAATAAAGGAATGTAACTTGATGTCAATATAAGTAATTGCTTTAATGTAACTAATTTTAAGTGTTTTAGGGACATAATAAATAACAGATTTCAACTTAAATTCTAGCTCAAGTTTAATTAGCTAAGACCTTCATAAAGAAGTTTTTACAGTTTAATTAAAATGGAAAGAGCTTATAGATAAACTATATTTTGGTTTTTAAAAATCCACGTGAATGAGTTAAAGAAAGACATATAATATTTTTTTTGTAAGGTAGTGCTCTTACAGCTCGATGTACTTAATCTCGAAAATCTTTATATTTTTTCACCAATACAAGATTTTAGAAGTTTCCTAAAATAGGCGGAAGTCTTAGTTATTTTTGCTTTGAGCCATTTCGTTAAAATTTGAAACCGATGGGTGGCAGACCTGGCGAATGAGTCAAAATTTCAAAATTGTAAATAATATGTTTGCAGCTAAAAGTGCACAGATAAGTATTATTATCTTTAAAACCAATCGCTGTTCTGGGTTTAATAATTTAATTGTTCGCTTAAATTTCCGGCAATAATAGCAATATTCTTGGGTTATAGAATTTTTTCCTTTCTCCGAGTAGTCAATTTAGATAAATCTATCGATTAATGTTGGGTAATCACATTTCTAAATTAAGGATTATAAATAAACTAAGTTATTTTAAACCAATTAAATAGGGAATTAACGTTCACAGTTGTTTTTAACGAAATCGTACGATTCAATTTGCATAGAGCATTCTTTAGTTAATAAATGTTTTTCCACGCATTCCCGACGTATCATTAATTTTAATTGGTTTTTTTTTTTTTTTTTTGTTTTGTATAAACACGAAATTCTTAAAACTTTCTCGAAAGAATATATCTGAAAGTTTAAATTTACTTTTGCTTGTATATTTTTTTATAAGAAAGTTTTTCTTTTTGAACTCTTATCATTTGTGCTCAGTTTGTTTAGCTGTTTTACTATCACTAGACTTAAGCCCGAACAGCGCTTGAAGTGCTGAAAACTTATTTCGAAAGTTCCTTTTTAGCTCGCAAGTGTTTTGTAGATTTTCGCTTGGGTCAATAGGTATTTTAAAATGGCGAAATTCACAGTTTTTTTTTTCGAAGTAACACTGTACGAAGTTTCTGGCTTATCTGTAAAAACATCAATAGCTTTTGGCAAGATTCGAACCCGCAACTCACAGACTAATAGACTTAAGCACTTCCAATTAATCTATTGAGGTAACCATGCTGTCCTTTGTAGAAACATGAAATCGTTAACGTCACAATCAATGGCGACCAGCATTGAGCCAAGATAACCAATTGTTTGGAAACCAATGGGTAGGTTTTTTTACTAAACCTAAACAAAGATTATTTGACCGTATAACGTGTCAATGAATCGACTTAACAAACGATATATTTTGCAAGCCCGAAATACCTATTTTTTCTAGAATTATATAAAATAAATAACTAACTCGAATAGGAAGATAAAGTTATCTAAGATGTTTGAAAAAGTGTATGACTTCTTTAATCGCTACGTGGCTGGCGCCCACGTATCCAAAATCATACCCAAAATCATATAAACACTGATACCCTAACATCATTACTCTTCTAATAAATCCATTTTTAAATAAACTCAGTATAATATTTCAACCTATATATTTGGTTGTTTTGAGCGTATCTATATATATAAAGCACAAAATCTGTTTGTTTGTATATTTGTTTGTTTGTCGGTAAGCTATAGCTGCCTACACCAATGAACCGATCTTTCTGAAATTTTCACAGTTTGTTATTAGATATACGGATGGTAAAATAGGGTACTTATTTTTTTCATATTCGACATGGGCGTGGAATCTCCCATACAAAGTAAATATTTATCATCGTGTTTCTTGCTAACAGTAATAGGTAGCACCTTGAAATTTTGCACCAGTAACCTCTATATTAACGTCCATAGTTTAGCTGAACACAGACGGGATTGGTA
The DNA here is from genome assembly GCA_949628195.1 of Phasia obesa. Lineage (NCBI taxonomy): Eukaryota > Metazoa > Arthropoda > Insecta > Diptera > Tachinidae > Phasia > Phasia obesa. Next base: position 62,251,332 of record OX451216.1, read on the forward strand.
TAGCGGGAGTGGTACCTCCCATACAAAGTGAAAAATTATTATCCTGTTCTAGAGAACTCCAATAGGTAGCGCCTTGGAATTTTGCATCAGTAAAATAAGATACATTGTGTAGAAAAAACACAGACTGAATTTGAATGGAGGGTCTGTCAAAAAACAGGTTTGATGGGAACATTTTTCACTTGAGAATAACGTGCGTTTTCGCGTTAAAGATTGGTCATACTTTTCTTCCAAGTGTTTTTTTGTGAATGGATGTAGCGAAGCGCACTGGGGATAGCTAGTGATTTATATTAAGTATAAAGTTAAGTTATTATTCTAGAAATTAAGCTAAATTTAAATTTAAAATACCATTTTTCAAATAAACACAATACAATCTTGAATATAAAAAGTTGTTTAAGCTAAATACATTAAGGCCCATTATTATAAGTTGCCTTTACCTAAAGTTAGGATTGTTGGATTGTTGGGGCGATAACTAGTTTTTCGTTATAATAATAAGGATAATGCTTAATGCTATATTTTGTCCTTATTGTACGTGATAGTTAAAAATGGTTTTTAGCTCACTCTTAATAAAGAAGAACTATTTATCGAGCCAAGAAAATCCTAACTTTGGCTAAAGGCAAGTTATAATAATGGGCCTAAGCTATATATATGATAAAAAGAGTAACTCATTTCCTATCTGTCTCGCTGTCTTTCTTTTTTGTGTTAGGATCACATAAAAACTACTAGATGAATGTTAACAAATTTTTTTGAGGAGGTATACTAGTATCCTGATTTAAATATAGGATACTTTTTTGACACAAAAAATTTCTTATTTCCAAGAGAAAGTGGAGAAAAAGCAATGAAAGTACGCCGATTTTTCTTAACGATTTAAAAGTAATGCATACTATAAGGCATCTTTTAATTTTGAAAGCGGTATATTTTAAACACTGTTGCGCAACAGATGGCGCTGCTTTAAAATAATCACAAAATATAAATTGAAAGCGTGATTTTTTAGACATAATTGCGCAATAGATGGCGCTGATTAAATATATAATCACAAAATATGAATTACTTACTGCCAAATAGAATCTGTATTTGATTTGTAGTTTTACTCTGTGTATTTATATTGTTATTAAAATAACACCTTTTACAAAGCTTTACAATAATTTTTAGTATTTTGGAATTGATGTAAAATAAATTTTATAATTGTATCCAGGGATGGGTACCTTTATATAAAGTAAATACCAAAGAGTCTTAAAATTTGGTGTGGATTACTTTCAAAGCGAAATCGAGTACAATATTGTCAGGACGCACATAACGCGTGTGGACGCAGCTAGTGTTGAATGTAATAGCAAACTTTCAGTTTAGGCAAACATTTTATCGCCTGGACCCACGGCGTATAATTAATTTTACCACAGAAGTTAGTTTACTAAAACTAACATAATACAAATTTGACCAGTATTTTTTTTAAATTTGGTAAACCGTTTCAAACATCACTGTTTAGTTTTTCAAAGTAATAAAAACATGTTAAATATTTCTTGATAATTTCCATCAAAATCTTTTAAAGCTAAATTAAGAAGCCAAGCAATAATTTTCCCTTCGCTTAACTTTTAGTTTATAAAAGAAACAAAAAATAAAAGAAATCTTACCTATAAGCTTGATTTTTGTCACAAAACTTTCAAAAAGTTTTTATTTTATGCAAAACTTATAAGAACAAACATTTTAGTGAATTTTAAAATTATTTTCTTAAACAAAAATTTTGCAAATATTTTGGAAAGTTATTTATAACGCAAAACATTTATGAGCGGCATCTATGTACTGCTTAAATATAAGAAAATTATTTGGTATATTTAGAAGAAACTTTTATTAACAACAAATAAAAAAGTTTACATATTAAACGGGAAATCTTAAACTTTTCTAAATACAGTTTAGATATTTTCTGCTAATGGAAAACACAGGCGACTGAAATGGTTACACGGATTAAAAGTTTTTATTTTAACTGACAAAAAGTATCCGTAGATAACTTTATTTTCGTTTTTAAGAATATTTAAAACTTGCGCAATAAAAAACCGCCTGAAGCTTCGTAAATATGGCGAGTGAGAAAAGATTATTTGGCTCAACATTTTAAGGATTTGAATTTTATCTGCGCACAGGTTAAAGTATTTTCAATACCAAGTGCCTGCGATTGTCTTGCCCGGAGCAAACCTTTCATAAGACATTAAGCCATGAGTTTCCATCAAAACATAACCATGTTGATTATTTTTTTTTTTATATATTCATAGTTTTCAGCATTTGTTTTAAGTTCATTTTTATGCCTAGACAGAATGATATGCAACACATATTCCTTTATGTTTGCTTTCGCTACAATGTCTGTCTGACCGTCTATCAGCGCCTTCTATCTTCGGATCCGTAAAAGGAAGACTTAAAATTTTCAAAAAAGTACTATTTCAATGTCGCTAAAACAACAACTACTAAAACTAATAGGGTGTTGAGAAAGTGACGTGTTATTTGCGTATATGTCTTTATTTATTGAGGAGGCAGACACTTGAAATTTACATTCAGTAATTCAAACTATGTTCGCTATATTATTCGTTATAAAAATTAAAGGGTATTCCGATAGTGACGTGATTTGCATGCATATGGCATGTATATAAAATGATTTGCAAGTATATACATATATGGCATTTTGACCCACTTGAAACTTTTTACAAAACATGTGTTGCCACGGCCGCCATAACAATTACTAAACTAAAGGGTGTTTCAACTGTGACATGTTTTTGAATTTTTTTTAACTTAAATTTATACAGAATGAGTTAAATTATGTCCGCTATAGCAAAAAATATTAAAAGTGAAATTAGAAGGTATTGTAAATGCGACACAAATTTTCGTATGTATGATGCCTTATTTTTTAAACGAAATGAGTAGACACTTTATAACTACACAAAGTATGTAAAAATATGTAAAGTTTCATATTGAAGGTAGTACGAAATCCTATGAGTGTGTGTCTGACTAGCACTTGACTGATTTATTTAATTTAAAGCAAACATTTGCCTTCTTCAAACTTCATTCAACATTTCGCTTAATCAGCTTCTACTGTAGCAAATTTCCTTAACACAGTGCAACACGGAAAAAAAATAACCATATACGGACACCACTACGTGATAAAAGACAAAAAAAAAAAGACCCCTGTCTCCCAGTTTTGCCCAAAATCCTCCAGGTTTTTTTTATGGGCCCTCAAAGATGTGGGGTCTCGATGTCATTTTTGCAAAAAATGATCATTTACTAAAGCTCATATTTTGCAAACCGTTTGAAATTTTGATATACTCTCTGAGGTAAAGTTGTAGCTCTTGTCATAAAGAACAAAAATTGTGAACATCTTCAAGGTCAAAATCGCAAAAAACTTTAAAAAATTCAATTTTTTTACCTTTTTTCCCCTGTTCAGGTCCATAGGTAGCAAGCCGTTCAAAATTCAAGGAAACATTCAACTACAAAATGAACCTAAGATCTCAGTAAACAACTTTCTAGAACATTTCAACTTCCTAGGAATGATTGTTAACACCGTTTAGGTAGCGCTTAGGTTGCCGCAAAAATGTTTCACTTTTAAGTTTTTTAAAGTTTTTTGCGATTTTGACCTTGAAGATGAAGTTTTTTTGATTTTATATGTTCACAATTTTGGTTCTTTATGACAAGAGCTACAACTTTGCCTCAGAGATTATATCAAAATTTCAAACGGTTTGCAAAATATGAGCTTGAGTAAATGATCATTTTTTGCAAAAATGACATCGAGGCAAAAATGACATTTGAGGGCCCATAAAAAAAACCTGGAGGACTTTGGGCAAAACTGGGAGACAGGGGTCTTTTTTTTTTGGTCTTTTATCACGTAGTGGTGTCCGTATATGGTTATTTTGCCATGACTTAAAAAATTCCACAATGTGTAATTCACAATAATTTTCATACTCTTGAGATCTTTTAAAAATAACTTATTGAGACAATCAGTGGTCTAGCGCTGGTATTTATAATTACATGAGTCCTCGTCTGCACGTGACATCTTGAAGTTAGTTATATCTCGTTTTTCCGATTAGTAGAAACACCAAATTTTTTCTTATTAAAGCTGGAGTTTTAGACATTCGGTAAATTACGAAAGTTTAGACTAAAAACTTACATTTCACATAAATATGAGGCTGTCACAAACCGAGTAAATTTTCTATGGTTTTTAACAATACACAACGAAACTAGTTGATTGACATGATGTGATTAATCTGATGTCATCTATTTCCACCTAAAGAAAGCCGTACCTGCACAGTGTTGAGATCGACCGAGGTAGTCTTTTTTAATACACAACAGTGGACTAGAGAGAATAAGCCGAGACGGAAATTAAAGCTTCGCAAGAGGCAGTGAAGAAGACTTCCAAAGTGGCAAAACCAAAAGGTAGCAGCTGTGAAAACTATGCAGATATTGAGCTGCTATGATATTCTGAGAAAGACTTAAATTAAGAAAGGTTTGTGTAATGTTAAGCTTAGGGATAATATCTAAAAATCACTGAACTCGGACAACATGAAAAAGTTTCGGTAAGCTCTAATGGTTCTTAAGAAGCCATCAATTATCAATCGATAAGCTGGAAAACATCGCTGCTGACATTTCCTGTCTGTTTTCTGTGTTTCATTTTTTGTGTTTTCATCACATAAAAACTATTGGATTGATTTAAAGAGAATTTTGTAAGGAGGTACCTTAGTGTTCTGATTCCGATATAGGATATTTATTTATCCCATAAATATCATATTTCCAAGAGAAACTAGAGAAAAAGCAGTGAAAGTACGCCGATTTTTTTCTACCGATTTAAAGGTACTGCATACTTTACGACATCTTTTTGAAAGCGGGATATTTTAAACACGGCTGCGCAAGAGATAGTGCTGTTTGAAAATAAAGACAAAATATAAATTAAAAGCGGAATATATTAAACGAGGTTGCGCAATAGATGGCGCAGTTTTAAAATAATAACAATATGAATTAAAAGCGGGATATTTTAAATGCGATTGTACAAAAGATGGTTTTAAAAAAATTACAAAATGTAAATTATTTACCGCCAAATAGCCATTTGAAAAAAGAAATTATTTTATTTGTATTTTTACTTTGTGGAATTGTTATTAAAATATTTTGTTATTAAAATATTTTAAAAACATTTGACAGAGCTTTACAAAAAATTTTAGAATTTTATACAGGGATGGGTACCTTTATATAAAGTAAATACGTAAGAGTCTTAAAAATTTGTGTAGATTATTTTCAAAGCAAAATGTGGGCACAACTAGTTAATTATTTAATTTAATGTCCAGGTATTCCGGCCGTATGATTAATTTTAATTGGGTTGTTGTTTTGTAAAAACACGAAATTCTTAAAAGTTTGTATTTTAAAAATATATTTGACACTTTTTATAAGCGATTTGTTTTTCTTTTCAAAATCTTATCAATATTAATCAGTTTCTTCTAACGATTTTAGGAAAAGTGGTCGATAATATCAATTAACTTTCAAGTAATAATTTATCTTTGCGTGAGACTGATCTATGAGTAAGGATTATCTGTTACAGTATTTTTTCCCTAACGTGTAATACTAGTACTACTATCTGTTAACACATCTAAAGGTAAATGACAGAAGCCAAAGCAAATAATCTAGCATTTTAAACTTAATGTAATTAGTAACTTAAAACACCAAGATTACAGCAAATCTAGTTGAGAAAAATATTTAATATTTATGTTGTTTAAGAATCTTGCTTTTTTACATACATAAGTGTACTTCATGTCTCTCCCTATTATCTCTGGTTTAAAATTAAAAATTGTATAACTTCTTATAACTTCTCTATATTCTGTCACATTTATTTACGTTCTATATCTTTTGATTACTAGATAAAACATCCCCTGTGGTTTATGAACATTCATTTTAATTTTTTGTTTCTACTCTTCCACCAACAGGATGATGTAGAAAGAAGCTGGCACTGTTTAATAAACTGCTACATTTAACATTTTAACCTTTTGAGCTTTCGAACAAAAACAAAAACAAACAAAAACAGCAAACAACAAGAAATAGCAACAACAATTGTTAAAGTATTTTTTTTTTTTTTTTATTAAAACAGAGTGAACTACATAAAATGTCCAAAGGACACATAAACAAATAGTTAGTTACATTTGCACATACACATACATACATCAGACAAAGAAGATATTTTTGCAAATGACTTTTCTTTGTTACAAATAAATAATAGATACTAATGTACGCGGACGATTTCAAAACTGATTTGTTTAAATACAACAGCGGAGAGTAGTGGAAACTTGATGAAGCTTAAATTTTAAATCAGCTTTAAAAAAAAATTGTTGATGTTGGCAGAAAATCTATCAAACTTAAAACATATATGCGGAGAAAGAACCAAATTACTTATGTTTTTTTTTGGATATTTCTCAAACTGCCCTCGCATAAGCATGGATAGAAGCTTACAGACTCATACGAAGACACCTTACATAAACAACTGCAACCTGAAGAGGTAAATAAATAAAATAAAAAATAGAAACGACTCTAAAAGCATCATTCTTTTACTCTAAAAGGTTGATGATGTCTTTTCGTCAGTTATATTTTTGTGATGATTGTATCACCCACCATGTTTGTACGTCAATTGGATGTGTCAGTTCTGATGTAAATGACTCTTGTGCAGTTTAATAAACCAGAACTTGTTGTTGGTTGCGGTGCATTGAGAATCAGCAAAAAAAAAAGTCGATAAAAAAGAAGACATCAAAACCAAAGTGAAATAAAAAGGAGTAATTAAAATAAAAATAATTGAAATGCATATAGTGCAGAAGAGTTTAATTAAATAACTAATAAAAATAATAAACAGGTTTTTGACACCAGAGTCCTGCCTAAATTCCTTCAATATGACTTGTCAAATTAGAAGTGGTACAAGAAGATAAGGATCATGAGTGAAGAATGGAACAGATTTACAGGAATAAAAAGTAGACAATTTATAAGGAAATCGAATGATTAAGTAAGGTGAAGAAGGGTTCAAATGGCACATCCACTCGGAGACCCGGTGAGTCTATTTTGATTCCCTTCAGGGAACTAAAACTAAGAAAAACAAAGGAAAAAGTGACATCAATATGAGTCTTGCTATTTCAGCCACCCAATGTCCTGACGACATGTTCGATTTAACAACGCGCGATGTCGAAGAGACCGTCAAGAAATCTCCCACCTATCCATCGAATTCTGCGGCTTTGTAATACCGGATAGTGACACACGATGTCCTACACAGTTTCCAGCTCCTCCTCATCCCCGCACCCATCTGCTGATTCTTGCCCTAGTGGCGCAGTGACCAGTGATCACACCTATCAGGACTATCAGAACTTTTTTTTGTCAAAATCTAGAAGTAACTTGGTGTTCCCAGCGTCCAGTCTGGGCCAAATTGCCCGCCATCTCCCCTTACTTCCAAAGACAGGTTGGTACTCTTTACTGCCCAGTCGGATATAATCCTATAGTAGTGGCTAATCAGTGGCTTAACTGATGGAAAAGGAAGGAAATAGTGTAATAGTAACTCGTAGCGAAAAAGAACGTTAAGGTTAGATTTAACACATATCACAGGGTGTCATATCGATATCAATGGACCACCCTTTAAGCAGTACAATTTTCTAACCAACAACTTTGACGATCTTAGCCTCAAGGGTGTGGATAGTTTCTGATCATTAGCAAAGCATGAAAAAACATCTAAAGGGAGTCAAATCAAGGCTCCGACTCGTTCTATCATCATTTCATCTCTTGATGATGTCGATGGCTGTTAGTATGACGACAGAAAGAACATGACTAAAGTGCGCAATTGATCGATTAGTTGATGAGCTGTGTAATATTGTGTCCCCTGCAAAAACAATGACTATTGAGGTTAATATCTTCCATTTATAGCTATAAAAATTGCAACATCAAGGCTCTGTAGCCAATTGCCAATGATGCCACCACTCTAAAATCCCTTCCAAACTTACGCTCCCTGTGACTGCATTGGCTTCCCAATAGGGCAATAAATAAATGACGAGTTTTTCGATCACCAGATACAGTAGCTTTGTTTCTTGTCATTGACCCCGAGATAAAAAAGCAATCAGAGGTTTTGTAAGGCGACCCAAAATGAGAAGCTGTAACGAAGTGATTTTTGTCTGCCTTTAATTACCGAGTTAATTATACCTTGTAAAAATAATAATCCAAGATCTTTGCTCAAAATTCTCATCATACTGGTGCGTAAAATACTCACCATCGATAGTGAGTCGATGTTCTAGAATTAGATTGCACACTTTTGGCCACAGAAGCAATAATTTCGTAGGTAAATACCATTCGACACGAAGCAGAACATTAACATTGTCCTGTGGCGAGCCAGTCTTACGATACTTTGGCCCAAGCTTAAGTACAGCATTCGAGACCTTTTCATTTTGACCAAAACTTTTTTAACAAACCAAAAGTTTTTGCAAAACTACACTCACTTTGGAAATAATTTAACAATATTTTCCAACATGTTAAAGTGCAAAATCTAACTTTTGGTCGCCAGCGATACCTAAACGATACGAAAAACTCTAAAAGTTCTAACAAAAAAACATGTTTTTTTATCGCTATTTCCAGGTTAATTTTGATAACAATAATACAGAAAAAATTGTTGTTTCAATTAAATGTTTTATTGGTTTTAAACTGAAGTTTAAGTAATTTTTTTATTGATTGAAATGCATATTTTTTTAAAACGGAAAGGGAACAAACAATTTTTTAATTCAAAAAATTATTGAATTGATAATTTATTTAATTCAACAAATGGAAGAAAAAATTTTGCACCAATTAAAAGTTTTAATTAGTTTTAAATTCAAGTTCAATTAATTTTTTTTATTGCTTCAATTATATATTGGTTTAAAACAGAACAAAAAATTTTCGCAATTAAATAAATAATAGAATCAATTAATTATTTAATTAATCTTTAATCTGAAACTAATTAAAACCTTTCATTGGTGCTAAGGTTTGTTCTATGTACGAATAATATAGAAATTGGCTTAAATTAACATACAAATATATAGGAACAATCAGTTCTTCATGCTTTTAATTTGAATCTATGACAAAAAAGGGTTGAACACTTAAATTAACCCAAACCTTTTATATTCATTTTTATATTCTCTTCCCTACTTTATTTCTCCTCTTATTTATTTGGCGTGTTAATAAATTATTCCGGTATTGGTCTTTAATCTTAAAGTTGTTTCTAATGGATTGAGGTCATTTAGTAAGAAAAGCAATTACACTTACTCACACCCTTACGAATAAAGGAGGAGGTTAACTGTTAAATGTGTTAAATCTACTCCCCTTTATTTTTTTTTTTGTCATCACCTTTACTTTTTAGGCTAAAAAAATAATTCATTACAATTTATTTCACTGTCAAAAATCAGGAAGTTTTCAAATAAAAGAAAAAATTTGTATTTAACAGATTTAAAAAAAATAAAAAATAAAATTTAACAAATGTTTAGATTAGAAAGGGATGTGGCAAACTTAATATACCTTTTGAATTTAATTTGTTTATTGATTTAACTAACCAAGTAGCAACCGAAGAAAGTAAGTAAGGATTTAACAAATTCGTTCACTCTTTAATTTCTAATAAACAAATTAATTTCAAGGCAGTTTTTTAGTCTCCTGAGAACAAAATAAATTTTATTATTTTGTTTTTTAGACAAGACTGACGAAAATTATTTAAGAAGATAAAATTTGTGGAAGGAAAATTAAAAATTTATAGTGAAAAAAAAACAAATAAAATTGATTTATTTCAGGTGCTTTAATCACCTTTTTTAACTTCCAACAACCATCACCATCATGAGCTAAACAAAAATGAAAATTCTGGTATACCAAGATATTGCTTTGTTCACACTTGTGAGTCATTAGAGCAGAAACCACGGCAACATAAGATAAAACCAAATTTAAATAAGTTTTCTTCGTCTATACCCAACAAAATAATTCGGACGGAAAATTTATATTTGTTTTATTCCTTAATTCTTACCAAAATTATTATCCTCAATTTCTTTTAAGTTTTTTTATATTCGACTGCGTCACTTGAAGTGATTTATTTATATTTCAGAGAAAATATTTGCTATTGTTTAGGTAGACCTTTGGTTTGAAATCTTCTCATATTTATGACTGAAAACACTAAATTTGTATTATAATAAAAGATCTTTCGAAACATTTCCTTTGGTCAAAATAAACTTTATGAAATAAAAATAGAATTTAGCAATGTTGTTATTAGGGTTCCGTACCCAAAGGGTAAAAACGAAATCCTATTGTTTTCGCTAATGTGTCTGTCCGTCTGTCCGTCTGTCAGCGCCTTTTATCTCTGGAACCGCGTAATATGTAAACTCTTGAAATTTTCACAGATGATGTCTAGCTGTTGACGTTATAGCAACAAATACTAAAACTTATAGGGTGTTCCGATAGAGAGGTGTTATTCACGAATATGTGTTTATTTCTTGAACTGTAGGAGGCATAGACTCAAGACTTAAAAACAGTAATTAATACTTAGTTCGCTATATAAACAAGTATACAAAAATAAACCTAAAAATTAAAGGGTGTTCCGATAGTGGTGTGATTTGCATGTATAAGGCCTAAGTTTTAAACCATAATAGGCAGACTCTTGAAATTTTCACAGAAGGTGTATAACTGTGGCCCCTATAGCAATAAATACTAAAACTTATCAGGTGTTCCGAAAGTGAGGTGTTATTTGCCTTTATGTCTTTATTTCTTGAGCTATAGAAGGCAACCACTTAAATTTGCAGACAGTAATTAACACTACCTTCGCTTTCTAAACAAGGATATAAAATTAAACCATAAAATTAAAGGGTGTTCCGAGAGTGACGTGCTTTGCGTGTATATGGCTTTATTTCTTGAACCGTAATAGGTAGACTCTTAAAATTTTGTACAGGAGATATGTTGCCACGGCCGATATGACAACAACTAAAAATTAAAGGGTGTTCCGACAATGTCATGATTTTCGCGTATAGTGACTTATTTTTTTAATCGTAATAGGTAAACTCTTGATAGAATAAGAATTTCCATGGCCGTTATAACAAATAACAAAATTAAAGGGTGTTCCGACAAAGACATGATTTTTACTTAAATAGCCTTATTGTTGAACCGCAATAGGTATATTCTTGAATTGTTTACAGTAGATGTTGTACTTTGGCCGCTGTAACAATTACTAATTACTAAAGGGTGATCCATCAGTAACATGTTTTTCACGTATATTACCTTATTTTTTGAACCGCAATAGGTAGGCCTGATATTTTGATAGAAAGTGGATTACAGTGGCCGTTTCCTAAAATTTAAAGAGTGTTTCAATAGCTATGCAATTTTCGCGAATATGACTTTGATTTTAAAAATAAAGGCTGCCCCATAAGACATGAAATTAACAACTTGAATTTTTAAAGGCGTACTAAACATAGTACGGAACCCTAAGTGTGTGAGACTAACTCACACTTGACTGATTTATTTAAATATTACTTATGATTAAAATCAGAAATTTCACTATAAACTGGTTTTATGAGAATTAAAGTATAGAATATATATATATATATATATATATATATATATATATATATATATATATATATATATATATATATATATATATAATATATTTTATTATTGAATATTTGAATTTTTATCAGTCGAACTATTTATTTTACATACAGATGAAATTTGAAGTCTAGCTTAAGTTCGTTTTATTCTCTCTAAGAAAGAATAAATTAAATTACAAATTAGGTGATCAATATTAAAGAAATATTAAAAAATTTTAATTTTGAACATCAGCAGAATGCTTCGTCCGTCATCAGCATTTGGGTCTTACCGGACACCCTTTAATTACTAATTACTTTTAATACTAGAGCATAGTACTAAATACGCTGCTTAAATATGAAGTGTCTGGCTATAACCTTTAGAAGAATAGGCCAAATTACTCAAATTCGCGACATCTAGGGAACAACCTTTTATTTGTAATAAATTTATTTTCGTTACTTGTTGTTACATTAGGTATTATAAAAAATATAATATGTGTACATTATAAGTATCAGCCTATCACTGTTCAAATATAAGGTTATGTATGCAAAATCATGTCATTATCGAAACACCTTTTGATTATTGATTTTGTTATTTTTTCTTGTTACAGGAGACAAATTTATACATAACACAAGGAAACAAAATTAATCTTTTGTTTTGTTGCATGAAGTTTTATGCTTGTTGATTGTTAATTTCAGGGCACTGATTTCAAATCTGCCTTCGTTTTTTCTTTAGCAGCTTTAGTTTTTGAAATACAGCTAATAGACATATCGTTTAAACTTTTAAACTTCCAGTAAACTTCACCATCATTGTCACAGCTCTGAACAAGGATGGTGATTGTTTTAATTACATCTCGAAAAAGTTTTATAATTTGAGCACAGAGAAACTTAAAGCGGAATTATTGATGGTCCAGAAATAAGAAGATTAAGGATGACAACTTTAACAGTTACATAACTGATATCGAAAAAATGCCTGGAAGCATATTAAACTGATGCACAGTGGTTTGAAAACGATTTATTTTGGACATAATTCGATAACTCATGAAACAATAAAAATATCTCACTGGAATTTCACACTTTCACAAAACCCTTTAAAATTTAGTAATTGCTGTATGAGCGGCTATGTTACTAATTTTTCTATGAAAATATCTATTGTCGTTAAAAAAAATAAGGCAATCTACATGAAAACCATGTCACTGTCAGAACACTTCTTCTGTACAAATTTCAAGAGCCTACCTACTACGCTTCAAAAAATTAGGCGTTATACATGCAGATCACGTCCCTGTCGGAACACCCTTTAATTTTTAGGTTTAATTTTGTATACTTGTTTATAAAGCGAACATAGTGTTAATTACAAATTTGAAGTGGTTGCCTCCTACAGCTCAAAAAATAAAGACATAAACGCAAATAAAACGTCACTTTCGGTACACCCTATAAGATTTAGTATTTGATGCTATAGCGTATATATAAGTAGTACACCTTCTGTATACATTTCAAGAGTCTACCTGTTATGGTCCAAAACTTAGGCCATGTACAAGCAAATGACGTAACTATTGGAACACCCTTTAAATTTTTGTTTTATTTTTTATACTTATTTATATAGCGAACTAAGTTTTTTAAAATGCTGTTTGTAAATTTTAAGTGTATGCCTCCTATAGTCAAGAAATAAGCTTATATACCTGAATAACACGTCTCTATCGCAACACCCTATAAGTTTCAGTATTTGTTGCTATATCGGCAACAGTTATACATCTTTTGTGAAAATTTTAAGAGTCTACCTATTACTGTTCCACATATAAAAGTCGTTGATAGACGGACGGAGAGACGGTCGGGTAATGTTTTATCCTTTTGATACGGAACCCTAAAAACCGCATTCAATCATCTAAGGTCAGTCGGTGAGAGCGAAGACTACCGTAGTGCTTCCATTTTGTTTAATATTTTTACTATTTCTAAGCTTGACTTCAAATTTCATCTGCATGTAATATCTATATGTATTTTATTTTGCCACCTGAATTCCTAAAACGGGAATGATAAGTTCCAAAAAAAAATTTATTTTCAGAAAAGTGTTTCTTTTTTGGGTAAATAGACAGAATGGCTATGTTTGGGATAGGGCTTAAGTGATATTACATTTTTCCAATGTAGTGCCTTGTAACTTTATATCAAAACGCTCCATCAGAATATTTTATTCTAAATTTTACCAAGAGTGCAGGCGATAAAATAATAATCCGCACATAAAAGAGTTCACCACAGCACAAAACTACTGAATTAAAAAAAATATTTTTTAAGTCAATTTTCTCTCAAACTAAAAGATATAACGTACATATGTAAGCACATTTTTATATATATTTTAAGGACTATATAAATTTAGAAAAACTTATCTCTTGAGATATAAATAAATTTGTTATAACATTTAAACAAAAATATGCCCGAGTTTCTCAATTTTGGGGCCTTACCCGCAAGCCTCCGTTTGCCCTAGGGCATCAACAGTTCGCAGAATACCTCTTTTTTGCCTCTGTGAAATTATATTAAGATATCTTTATTGGTTCATGAGTTACCGAATTATTTCCAAAATAAAACGAGTTTCAACCAATGTAATCTAGTGCACATTGCAGTCAACTTTGACTAAAGAATCGATAGTGACAGCGTAAATTTCATTTATTTTAGTTTCACAACTTAAAATGTGTCATTTTTAAAAATCAACTCATATTCTGAGAATATATTAACCCACCCTCGTGTTATTGAAACTTTTTCTAAAATGTTGTTTATAAAACTACGTTAAGGAATATGAATTTAATACATACTCGTAAATACATACATTATTATTATTAAATTTATATTCCTTAATTTAGCATTTTTATCATCAGTATATACATATGTAAATGGTTTTTGTGTTGGTAATGATTACAAAATTACTACTACAACGGAACTTTTTCTCAATTTGTTATCACACTTTCAGGGATAAAAAAACAAAACAAACCCACAACCCTTAAGCTATTGAGGTTATGTTTACATATCTATTTAAACATGAAAACATGTAGTCGTTTCCCCTTTTTTTGTTTTAACCAACAATTTCCCGGTTTAATTTTCTTATATTCTGTTTTTATTTTTATTTTCTTAAAACAACTTCCAAATACCCTCCGTAGGAGCAAAAATAAAGAAATGTGTAGGAAACCAGGTTTAATCACTTTATAGGTGAAAAGGAAAAAAACTAAAAAATATATAAATTGTCATTCTTCATTGTCGCTCGTTTTCTCGTTTCTTTAAGTGCTTTTTGAGGATAAAGTTGGTTTAAGGACATAAACATGTCTGCTCATATAAGATGGGCATTGGAAAAAGCAAAAATAAAGAAAGGATTCGAAAAAATAATACTTTAAGGTGTGCATGTGTTTTAAGTTTTTTTTTTTAATTCACATGGTTTTCTTTGACATGTTCGAGCACACGAAGAAAGGATAATAGAAACACTGTCGTTGAATATAAGGATGAGACCTTTTTTTTGAAATTTGAAGTTGTTAGGTTTTGTAAGTTTTGTTATTCCTATTGTTAGAGAAGAAACTGAGTGTATAGGAATGCCTCAGTAAATTAAAAATGATTTATTTTTTTATGTAAAAAAATCTAAAATAGATTTTTAAATGATTATGTATGGAGTTCTATGCCTTTGTTTTATAACTTAAGTGAGAAATTATTTACATGTAGGAGTAGTTATTAAACTCGACTCTTTTTACGCAGGATACGCTAGAGTTTATGACAGACATTTTATAATTAGCTCTAGTTCACCCTGCGTAAAACCTGATGACTATAATAATTTCATGTTAGAAATATCTTTGGATTGTAGAGGCGTATGATTAATATTATCAATTTTAGTGTTATTAAAGCTAGATATGTTTCCAATATCTGAGATGAAAAAATAATGATGATTAATGATTAATGGTAAATTAATTTAAAATCATTTAAGTAAAGAAAAAAGTTTTACGTTTTTATATTCCCTTTCAAAGGTGAACTACCATTCCTTTTTAGATCAAATAATGAAGATATACTTATATTCCCTAGGAGCTTTTCAATAATTGAACTCAGATGACAACTAAGATAGCGTAAATATACCATAAGCATTAAAATTAAGCAGATAGTTTTATCTGCTTTTAAAAAAATAAAAGTACTCACTAAAGGTTTGTTAAAGGATTAAATAATAGGATGATTTATATCCACAACATTTACGAATTTATAAAAACGTTAGCTGTGCCCACACAAGTGTCGTGTGTGTCCTGTCTTTGAATATAATCCACTCCAAATTTTAAGACTCTTACTTGTATAGTGCTTTACGTATACGTATTTTTATATATAAAGGTACCCATCCCTCAATAAAATTGTAAAACTTATATAAAATCTAAAATTCTAAAAATTATTGTAAAGCTCTGTAGAAGATGATTAAAATATTCCGTTTTCAAAAATCAATGGCGCCTTAACGTATGTATGCATCGATAAAATTGTGTGTAGTTTTACTCCTTTTTCTCTACTTTCTCTTGGAAATATATTTTAGCATTATACTTTATTGGAACAAGGATACTAAGGTAGCTCCTCACAAAATTTCATTAGAATCCATCAAGAACGAAGACAGACGGACAGGACATACAGCTAAGGATACATAAAGTTGAGGGCACTGGTGCTGCAATTCACATTCTAAAAACTAATATACACAGGTCGTAAGCCTCCCAGATGAATACAGTGTGTTCCACGCAAAGTTACTAAAGGCCACCGAATTGCACTCTATTTACGTGTTAGAAGGGGAAAAGGTCACTATGTACGTCAAGCGGCCAATCGGCTACTAAATCTTCAAAAAAACACTGCGTTAAATCAAGGCTGATAAGCAAATGCAAACGGGATCTCGATGTGGTGACGGAAAGGTATAGAGTTAGATTGTGTTGGGTTTATAACAATGGGCAACGACATTGCGACGTCACCGGGGCTCGGAGATGATTTGTTTAAAAGAGTTGAATTCTTGGATGTAAGGAAAGCATTCTGGAATAAAAGGCAGAGTGCAGGGGCTATTTGGCCTATTTTGGATGCTGCAGAGACTAAACTGCTTCTGAGTTTGGACAGGAAAGTTCTAAGACTCATTGCTGGTTTGATCACTGGATATTGCGTCATTAGGGGAAGAACCAGTAGATAGATGGCTTAACGGCACTTCGGATTTCTGCGAGGACGAAGAGAAGTTAAAGACTGTAGATCACATTATTTATCCCTGCCTGATATTACAGAGCCGCAGCCTGAGAAACCTAGACAAAAGATTATACAATGCTCTGTAAGATGTTGTCGGCTTCATCATAGAAACCAGGTGACTAAGTAATAGACAGTAGGTCGCAACTATTCTCTTTTTTTGTTTAGATATCTGGAGGGAATACATCCTCTGCGTCTTCGGCTGGAGGCATCATTATATAGGCATAACCCTTTTCATCCTAACCTAAAAATAGTAAAATGGCATCAATTGTCCAATGGGGGAAATTTCCTATTCCATAACATAATGTCAATTGCCTACAGTCCTTATTTCTCAAAACCTTCATTGTTTTACGATTTGACTAAGTCAAATTCGAAGAGATAAGCTACATATATAAGTTCAGTTTTTGCAGATATTTTCAAGGACTATCTAAATTTTTAAAAATCTTAACATTTGAATTGTAAATAATCTTTTGGTGACATTTCAGAAAAATGTATGCCCGAGTTCCCAAATTTAGGAGCATACACACAAGCCCCCTCCATCTTAAGGGATTGACCTTTGGCAGCTCCACTCGAAAATACCTCTAATCTTCATCTGTGTTATTTCACTCGAATAGCTTTAGAGGTTCATGAGCTACAGAATTATTTCCAAATAAAAAGATTTTAAGACACTGTGCATAGTGACGTATGATTAATATTAATTACGAGTAGTTTAGGTAAAGCTATAATTAATATAATATAATTTAATTTAAAAACACAGACTTAGCTTACAATTTTAAAGAGAGGATTAAAAACATGAAGAAAAATTTATCAAATTTAATCATTTTTTATTGCCGCTCCTATAATCGTTCTTTAACAAGACCATCACCATATCTGTAATATACCTGCTAAATTGGCTTAAAACTTAGACCGTATGTTGAGTTATAAATTTCGATTACACTTATTATGTTTCATATATCTAGTCACAACCCCCAAACCGATAGATAAGCACACTACCTATCAGCCCACAGGCGTACCACACCT
Source organism: Phasia obesa (assembly GCA_949628195.1). Taxonomy (NCBI): domain Eukaryota; kingdom Metazoa; phylum Arthropoda; class Insecta; order Diptera; family Tachinidae; genus Phasia; species Phasia obesa. The sequence continues at coordinate 62,269,121 of OX451216.1, forward strand.
CAAGGCTTGATTTTACAACATACCATGGAATTATATTTATTTATTTGTTTATTCAGAT